>CATIWF010032219.1:0-67466 GCA_949630135.1 Balakata baccata
CTTATCTCCTCAAATTGAACATACCAATATTCTCAGAAAAATTTTCTCTTCGGAATGGTCTTTCCGATTTTGCAAAACGACCACCAGTGCGAAAATTTCATTTTTGCAGTTTAGTCCTTTTTCTAAATCATGCCTGTAAAAATTCATCTGAAATCCGATTTCTAAATTGTCAGTTTTAAAAATTTTAGAATTCAATTGTGATCACTTTGGCATCATTGCGATAGTAAACGCATATCTCTAACTCTCAATCGGAATATCAGACTATAAATCTACACCGGGAACATTATTTATATAAATCGGAGTCCTTAACCTCCAAATATCTCCATATAACTTCACCTATGGCCTTAAAATATTATTCTCCCCATTATGGTATGCTTAACTCCAATTCTTACCGCCGGGCAAAAACCCTGTATTTCCGACCCAGTCCGTTGCCTTGATTTACGTGTATGACACGAAATTGCAACGTTTCATCAAATTAACTCAATATTCATATTAAGCGTCATATTATCATATTAAATTAAATTTTTCATGCTCATATGTCCGTATTTAGACTCTGGTCGGATCGCCTCTGTACTGCGGTACAAACGACAGTAATACGCGTATACGATCAGGGTCTATATCGCGGACGTGACAATGTGGCAGTAAATCCGAGCAGTTATCTCATGAAATACAAATGTGGCAGTAAACCCGAGCAGTAATTATCTCATCAAATATCACACTTAACTCTTAAATTGTAGCAGCATAAATGTAACATCCATGATGAAGATGGTGAATTTTATGGAGATGAAAATATCAATCAACGAAATAATTCTCATCATTAATAATTTTGGACTAAAAAAAATTGAAGCAAGATTTTAGACCTGTTGAATATCATTGGCAATTGTTATAGTGAAGCCATTTTCAATTCAAACTAACATATTTTCTAGTCCATCCATATGCATCTTGAGGTTACAATTTTCTTCTTCCTTCCCATGGAGCTTAGCTTCAAGCTCTTTGATGTAAGTAGACTTTGAATCACTAAAGGTTTTTCACTTCACTCCACCTCTATAACCAAATACATGACCATGACATTGTCGTCCAAAGCATTTTTCAGCAACTTCAAAGTTTGAAAGTGATGGTTCAGATTGAATAGTCTTCATAATTTCATCCTATTAAAGTTTAATAAACTAAGAACCAATAGAAAAATATGGTGGTTAAAAAATTCTTCTAGAATTTTAAGCAATGATACTTACATACTTGTTTGTTGTTTCCTGCTCAACTAATTTTCCATCTTTGTTTTGAGTCTCAAAGAAAATTTGTGCCATGTTAGGCAGTTCAGAATCTTTACCTCCCTAAAAGTTAGGAAATAGAAAATTAAATAAAAAATTAGTTTAAGGTAAAGAATTTCATAAATTACAAACACAAGTGTCAATGGATTTCTTCTACCATTTTATATATGAGTTGTCTATGTGGTTTGCTTCCGGTATGATGAGGCATCACTGATTTTTCCAGATTACTAGAATTCTAATTGTTCATTTTCTACATCAGTTATAAAATTTAACTAATTATTAAGTCAATGCATTAAAATATTATACCATATAGTAAATCAACTTTATTATACCTAAAATTTTTTAGTTAGAAACTTGTTAGTAAAAAGCCATTCCCAGTCTTTAACATTCATCCCATGTGGAATTTTTTAAAGCATCAGTCTTAGTTTTGCATGGTCTCGCATAATTTACGTTCAAACTTGACCTCCAAAATGTCCTCAAAGAACCCATATGCTCCAATGTATGCTCCTGATATGATTCGTTATTAGGATTATCAAAACATTCCTACAACAATATATATATATATATATATATATATATATATATATATATATATATATGCAAGGGTCTGATTTAGTTTTTCCTTATATTGTCTCCTTTCATTTGCTTCAAGCCAAGATACAAAAACAAAAGAAGAAAAAGCAAAATATGTGCAGCCAAGTAGGAGAATAAAAATGAAAAACCAAAGCAACAAGCAAGACAAAGGAGAACCAAAAACAAACAGAGGAATAAATAGCTAAGCCATCAGTGCATCCAAAAGCATACACAACAAATCTGCAACCCACGAATGGACAGATAGTAAAACTGAAATTATAATATACCTCACTATATAATTATAAATTATACTTCTCCTATGGATTAAATTTTGTTTGATGCCTTTAGATCAAATCATTCATGTAAGAGAAAATATTAAGCTAAGTGTTAAAATTGAATTAGTACAAGCAATTACTACCATGATTATGATTAATCAGTAAAGAAACTATGGCCTAAAACCCAAATATATGTATGACTTCACCACTTAAAATATATATATATATATATATATATATATATATATATATCAATTACAAGGCCTAATTAGTAACTACTCATCCAAGGAATCACAAGCAGTAGATAACTTAAATATTACCTAACTGATAACTGTTCACATGCCAAGATATTTTACATGAAAAGATATTAGAAATCTAGTCTTAGCTAGGAATATAAACTATAAATTAACATCAAATTTTATTTATTCGATTTTCTTTTTAAAACTTTATTATTTATCTTTCATAATTTTAGTCTTGCGCGAGACTTGTAGATGAAGCATGCAAAATCATGTATTAAGGGTTTTATTAAGAACTATAGATAAGCCCTTTATGCAATATTGGAATTAAAAAAAAAAAACTGAACAATAGATGATGCATGCACCCACCTATATGGCTTATGAAAAATGTTAATATGTTACTTGAAGCAATGCAAATAGAAAGTTAAATAGCAAGATATTGAGATTGAAAGTGGTAATCCATACACTTCTTTTTTCATTTTGTGCTATTTATGAAATTTTGAAATTAAAGATATTTTTAAGATGAATAATACTTTCATTAGAAATTCACATTTTTATATTTATAATTTGTTACACAGTTTTAGAATTTATTATTAACCTTAGAGTGATTGCTCTCTATTTTGATATTGACAATTAAATTAAATGTCACTAACATTTTCATTGAGTGTTGTTTTGATTGTGTTCAAAGTTACAACACATTTAGTCATAAATTCCTCATTGAACAAGTCAAATATTTCCTGAAGACGTGTAACTCCTGACTAGGATAAGTATCTCCCGACCATGACTCAAGTACAGACCGGAAAATATGTGTCTAGACCAAAAAACATTTTCTTCTAATCTTCCAAAGTTCCAGTAGCGGAAGTAGATCGAGACAGGAGATGTCCCAACCAAGACATGTCATTTCCAGATCGGGACATGTTATAGTTCATTTGAAAAATTCAAAAGGACATGACCGTTGAATATGAGACACCACCAAAATATGCCAAGTCATCATAAAGTCAAAACGACCAAAGTCAAACTGACTGAGATCTAGACCAGGAAGTATGGTCCCGATCGGGAATCACTCAAGGCTAGCAAACCTAAGTCCGTAGCTATGACATTATCAGGCAAGTCCCCACCGGGATACAAAGAGTCCCGACCGAAAAAATTGAATAGGGACTAGCCGTTGGAGAATTCAACCAACCAAAAGATGCCACATGTCCAAATATGCCATTTTCCAATCGGGAAAGCTATGTTCCCGACCGGAAACCCCTCTCTGTAAACAACATTTAATGCATTTGTAAGAGAACATTAGAAAGAGTTATGACACTACTTTGTAATGACTAATTGGTGGGTAATCTGTATAAATACCCTACCAAAAGACCATTTAATTCAACTAACTACTTTTTCCAAGTGTCAAAACTTTTGCAATTTATTTTTTCAATTCTTCTTCATTAATTATTTGTGTAAGGATTCAAGTATTAACCTTCAAACACTTGGGTTATCTTGTAATTGGGTAGTGTGAGCCAAATTATAAGGAATTGGTTGTTGTATGAGCCATAAAAATATAAGAAAAATTTAGGTTGAGTGTTAGCCTTGGTAAAATACCTAGTTGGGAGTGAGTTAGCTAAAACTTCATTTGTAATCTAAGTGATTAGATTAGTAAATATTCAATTAAGGTTGGAGAGAGGAGTAGTGTTAGTTAATACTTGAACCTCTATAAAATATGTATCTCAATCTTCTCAATCATTTTAGTTTTATTGTAAGTATAATAATTTTTATTTTTCCACCAATTCATTCTTGGTGATTGTTTGAGCAACATTTATTTTGGACAAAAATAAAGATAATTAACTTGCATGCATGTTGACTACATATTATATCAAAATTTACTTTGGACAAAAATGAAGGTAAGATTTCTACATATATATAGTCTTCAAAATTCGAGCTTAGTCAATACCTACACCAATACAAACCTAATCTACCAAAATTTGAAACCAACTTGAAACCTTACAAGCTAGCCTTAATCCAATCCCAACCCTACAACCTATTGCTAAATAAACATATATAATTACTACCACCGATCTAATTACATTTATGGCTATTTTGTGTTCAAAAAATGTGATGATTGATGTGCACACAAATAGAATGTTCGAACATCATCTAATTGATATCAAAAGAGCTACATTTACCATTGTTCTTATTTAACCTCTTAAAAGAAAGAGATTTACCCTATAGTAATAGGATATTCCTATCAGTATATCAAATATCAATAGATAGTTTAACTTCTTATTTTACAATTATTACTTAAGATTTTAGTGGTTTCAATTTTTACTATGTTTTCCTAGCCTTTAGGAGACTTGAAATAGGGTTGAAGGCACCTTTTTCACCTTTTAAGAGACTTGAAATCCAAATTTGTTCTGATATTGGACATTCATAACAAAAAAGGTTGCTCCTACAATATTATTATATATACCTATAGAATAAAATAATAGCATAACAAATTTCACTTAGCTACTGATCCAGAAGAGGACTTCCTTCTTTGACAAGAACAAATAGACCACAAACATCATAACAAATCAGTACTTGTCTATGACTAATGCATATACAAATTCAAAGAGGGAATCACTAAAAAATAAGAACTCACAACCCTAATCTTGCCTATGAATAACAGAAGAAACATATTATAGGTTCCAATAAAATCAACAAACTTACTTTTAGGGGTTACTTGAAATGAATTAGATTCTATCTTTAATCTACAAGCTTTTTCAAATTCTGTTCAAATGAATCAGATGCCTTGCCCTCATGATGGACTCGAATACTCCACAATTTTGAGGCCTTACTTGAAATAAAGATTAATATTTATTATCAGAAACAAAATCAATACCTTAGTCTAGACAATAGTCATCCTATAAAAATAAAAACTTTATATTCTTTACTTAGTGTGCTGTGTTTAGCTTTTCTCATTCATTAAAAAAAATAATAATAACTTATACCTAAACAGAGAACTGAGACTACCTAACTAAAACCCATCATTACCAATGCTGAAAGACAAAAACTTCTAGCGGTGGTCGCTGACTGCTCTTAGAATTTTTGAGAGAGAACTGAGATTGTGTCATCTTTTCGAATGTGCTTTAAGACCATTATATTTCAATTAGTTTGTTCCTATCCAAATCAAGAACTGAGATTGTTTATGGTTGAATGAGTGGCGCCCAAATCAACTTCGATATCGAGTTTGACGAGCCCAAAGCCACCAACTTAAATGCTCTGAAAATTAATAACTCCTTTCGTGAAATGAAGGCTTTCAGCTACTTGCAACCGGGAACCCGCCGACCATAGACCAGCCCTCGCTAGTATTGTCCCGTTGGATGGAATGGATGGAAAGGAATGAATAATAGAGAGATTAGAGAGAATAGAAATTGGGAATTTTAGGTTTCATTTTTTTTTATTACTTTCTTCTCTTAGAAATCGGGAATGGAGAGAACAGAGATTGAAAATTTTAGGTTTCCTTCTTTTTTCTTACCTTCTTCTCTTAAATATCAGGAATGGGTTATACCAAGATTGGGTTAGGTTTATTCAGACGTTAGTTTTTTATTTTTTTAATAAACAAAAAAGAGAAATTATTGATGGTAAAAGTTCCCTCCAAATTTTTAAGACCAATAATGAGGATATAATTTAATAATTAATATAAAATTAAAATTTGGTCATTAAAAGGTAAAGCTTTAATTAGGCAATTTTTTACCCTTGTAAAAAATATATAAATTACATATTTAATGAGAGGTTTCTTTTACCCTCATTAATTTTTCATCACTAATAATTGTTTTTTTAGTGAAACCAACGAACGTCACAGATTATGCATCTGCAGTTAACTTCAGTGACGGATATTGCCATCGTTAAACTGTCGCTAGTTTCATCTTCAAGTGGATGACTAATACGACCAAATTGCTAGAGTTTGGCAACAGATAATCCGACGGTAATGTGTAGACGGAGCTAAAGTGCTAAACTGCCGTATTGTAATATAAATTGTGACGGACTGAAATCTGTCACATTTGTTATCATATTTGTTGTATTATATTATATAAAATATATATTTTCATTTATTGCCATATTTCAACGTACATTATTTCCCCTGAAATGAAACTTCAAATAAGAAAATATGAAATGTTGCAAGAAAAATATGTAACTTGAATAAAAAAAGCTTGTTGATTGTATTGATTTTTTGTATTAATCCAGCATATGAAAGCAGACAAGATTTATATGGACTGGGGATATGGATCATGATCTAATTTATTCAACTATATATCACATATATAATAAATGTGATTGAATTTTAATTCATAAAAACTCAGTGTACACAAGAAAAATCCCAAGAATATGCTTAATGTAGACAGTTATAGTAATATATAAATTGAAAAGTACCAGTGAAACTCCCAACTTCAGAATTTGGAATTAGAATTTTAATATTGGAATCTCAACTGTCAAACAGCTAGTACCATCAATCTCAGAATATATTGACAGAGTTGAATCTTGTGGAGTTGCTAAATTGTAATTTAAAACCAATCTTGTTTATTCATGAGTTGTAAACTATAACCAGGAAAAAACAAAGGAAAGAAAAGAAAGGAGTAGGTTTTAGCACGTTACAGGAACTGGTGGTTGTAAGTTGGAAAACATCCTGAAATCTGTCCTCTTAGGGACACCTTGAGTCACGAAAACAGTAATGGCTCGTAACTTTGGCTCTTGCTGTTTGTTCTGTTCAGCTTCTTGAGCCACTTTTTGTTGCATGATTCTGCATCTCTTTGTTCTTACCCCACAGCAGAATGTATCAATGTATAGTACTCCAATATTCAAAATTATGGAACCCAGCAAGCTTCTCATTGGAATTTGTAATGCTAAATCTGTTATCAGCGGTGTGTATACCCTAGTGCATTTACTGCTTTTTATATATTAAATAATATACTACAATAGACACGTATATATTTTACATTCATAATAAAATATTCAGGTTGTCGATTAAATTATGAATGCAATAGTTACGTATACTATAAAATATACAGCCATTTGATTATTAACATAGAATATATTATCAAGTTATTAATAATAATGAGATAAATATATTTAGTAAAGGATAATCCTAAAAATGTGCATAACTGGTATAAGACAATAAATTGGGCATTCATTAAACCTCAATGTTATCACATGGTTTATTTTGATGATGGATCTCATTCTCCGTGATATAATGATATCTAGATAGACCAGTGGATTTTTAAAGAATTAAGGGTACCGAACAGTGACGTCTAATAATAACTGCACAGATAATGCTAGATATCAACAGTTACTATGTTAGTCATAATATATGAGTTTTTTATGACTCGAAATTATTTGACTTGAAGTGTGAAAACTGTCCTTTCATGGATAACTGTGGAGGTACTCTTACATTATACTGGGCTATTCACGTTTGATTCCTATGAGAAACAAATTTTTCTCTCTATTTTTCCTTCTATATTTTAAAGGAGCAATTTTAGTGATAATACATCTGAAACTAACAAAAGAGATTCATCAAAGGCAACTAAAGCTTTTGGTCTTTTTACTTGGTTTGCGCATTTGGTGAACTCGGTTCTAAAAGGTTTGAATCTTTTAATTTTCCATTTTGTTCTATAAATCATGAGATAATCTTGGCAAATTGGAAATTATCCATAAATGTTACAAAATATATTTTACTAAAGTTATGGATAAATGTTTAAGGTTAACATGAAAATATAAATGTTTAAGGTTAACATGAAAAATGTATTTTCATATCATGCAATATTTGATTGCATATTTTGGTAAAATTAAAAATTTTTGAAATCTATAATTTAAACCGAGACCTAAAGCTCTTCTCAATCTAAATATTTTTAGATATATTTTCCGCTTCCAACAAAAATCATGACACTGAAGTCAACAATATAAAAATGGACACTACACTTAGCTTGAACTTAATCCGTGATAGACCAAGGCAATATAACTAATTTGACATTGATTTGGTATATGGTAGACCAACTTTTAGCAAGAAATTTTCAGAATGCAGAGCAAATTAAATTGTTATCTTGTCAAAAGAAAGAGAAGGCCACCTGCCAAGATGAAAGTTTCTCAAGCAAGAAAGGACTATCAGCACGCCATTATCTGAAACAGAGGACTGAATGCAGAAGTTAATACAGCAGGACCTTTTTGTTTTGACATACAATCCATGATCACATAGCAGAGGCCAGAACCCACCATCCCCTATATTGAACAAAATTGGGTAAAATGAATTTTTTAACCAAAACTTGGACACTTGTATCAAAATAATATTAAATCTTTGTTTTATATCAATTTAATACTACATTTTTGCAATTTTATTTTAGATAAAAGTACCTACAATATTTACATAAGAATTTGTTTGACGTGTATACTAGAGATATACATGTCATACCATGTTATATGCTACTTCAGATAAAAAATATGACATATTTTGGTTTTTAGACATATGAGTTAGTAATATGTGGCCTTTTTATCTGAAGAGGCATATGTGACATGATATGTGTATTTTCGGTGCCCAGGTCAGACGAATTTTACTGTAAATATTGGTTTGGAACAAAATTGTAAAAATGTACTAAATTGATACAAAATAAACATTTTGTACCATTTTGATACAATTGTCAAAATTTTAGTACAAAAAATTAATTTTACCCAAAAAAAAATATTGGCATTAGAATAAAAATGAAAGATATGCATGCTTATATATGCTACTTACAAACAGCATACAGGACAGTGATGATTTCCATTTTTCCCTTAAGAATTCAGATGGAGAGGTTCCTTCCTGTGCACAAGCACAAGACAGCCGACTGAATGGCACCGAAGAAGAACTTACTGGCAGTGCTATATCTTGCCAAAGTTTGATTGAAGTAGAAACCAGGAAAGACCACAACAGGTACCTACAACTAAAGCTATGCAGCCAATTGTCCTGCGCTTTGGCCTTTCTTACTAAACTCGGCTTCTAACCTTGAGGCATTTATCAGCCCGGCGCTTACTTAATATATGCAAGTAATGCTGCGCCTGGTGTAGTCAACTCGGTGCAGCCAGCACCTACACAAGTGTCATGGTTGAAATGGCAAATTCTATACACATGAAATAAAGTGTGGTAATGTTTTATAGGCGTATTACCCACTATTCCATTTAATTATGTTCCCACCACATGTATTAATCCACCATAAAAATAATTATTAACAACATGCATTGTCCCACTACTAATTGAAACACTATCCACTACTTACAATAAAATAGAACATTAACATAACACAATAAAAACCAACATTAATTAAAAAATATTTTTAAAATTTTTTGAAGAATTTACTGATACTTTCCCATAACTCAAAAATTAATATTTCTAATTGATTTGTGTTTGAATAATTCTCTCCAACTATTGATGTACTTCTTATCTAAAGTTGGCAACAAGATGGAAAATTCTATTTCCTATAAGGAATTGCCCCGAACGGGACAAAGATTCTCTGATTTTCCTCCTCATGGAGATGGGGATGAGGGAAATTCATTTCCCATTGAGTGGAACGGGGAGAAAATGGGGAGGATACTCCTCGCCTTGGCTCCGAGAGACCCAATAATTATATTCTAAAATTATATATATGTATTTAAATATTTAATAATATAATTTTTAAATATTATATTATATCAATCTTGCTATATATATTATATATTTTTTATTTATCAAAATAATTGTATTATATTAATAAATTAAATATAAATATATATAATTGATTTATTTAATAAAATTATATATTTAATTATAATTAATATAGATATTATAGTCATATTAATTAAGCTTATGTAATAATCTAATTTATGAATTATTTATTTTTTTCTAAATATATAAATGTTTAAATTATGTATGAATGTTTATAAATTATATATGAATATTTATGTATTATATGTATGTATTTTAACTAGTGAGCTTTTTTTTTTTTTTTTGACAAAACTAGTTCATTAAATCATTAAATCAGGGAGAAGTTACATCCTTAGAGATAAGGGGAATAAGAAACAAAATGGCCCCTTCCTAAACATGCTTAGCATCATAATTACGAGCAACTTTTGCTAAGTAATGGGCAACTCCAATAGCTTCCCTCTTAATAAAGTTAATAGAAACATTAAAACACAGAGAGAACATGGATCAACAGACTTTGATGAGATCTCCAAACTCTGAATTTTAATTAGTAAATTTTTAGATTTATATAACAGTAACTTTGTTAAGCACTCTCAAATTTCGTGAAATTAAATTAATTATTCTATTATATAAAATTGTAGTATGAATTTATTATTTTTTAAATTAAAAAAATCAATAGAGATAGAGATCCTAGAGATAGAGACAAATTTGTTTCCGTTAGTACAGCAGGAATAGGGATAGGGATTCCCATTACAATAGAGATGGAGATGGGGATCATAATTCCTGCCTCTAACCCGCCCTGTTGCCAATTCTATATCACGTCTGCAATATAGACCCTGATCATATACGTGTATTGCTGTCGTTTGTACTGCAGTACGGAAGCGTACTGACCATAGTCTAAATACGGATATATGAATGTGAGACATCTAATTCAATATGATAATATATTGCTTAATATGAATATTGAGTTGATTTGATGAAACATTGCGATTTCGTATCATGCACATAAATCAAAGCAACAGACTAGGCCGAGAATACAGGGTTTACGCCCAGCAGTGAGAATTCGAGTTAATCATACCATAATTGAGAGAATAATATTTTAAGGCTATAGGTAAAGTTATATGAAGATATTTTGAGGTTAAGGGCTCTGATTTACATAAATAATATTTCTAGTGTAGATTTACAGTTCGATATTCCGATTGAGAATTAGAGATATGCGTTTACTATTGCAATGATGCCAATGTGATTACAATTGAATTCTAAGATTTTTAAAAACTAATAATTTAGAAATCAAACTTCAGATGAATTTTTACGGACATGATTTAGAAAAGGGACTAAACCGCAAAAATATAATTTTCGCACTGATGGTCATTTTGCAAAATCGAAAAGACCATTCTTAAGAGAAAATTTTTCTAAGAATATTGGTATGTTTAATTTGAGGTGATAAGATCATTTAAGATATGAAATTTAAGAAAATAAATTTGTTCAAGTACTAAATTGAAAATTTAGAAAGTTGGTGGAAAAAGCCCAAAGTCAAAGTTTATTTTGGATTACTTTGAATAAAATCTAAAATATCTTTTTGATTAATTTTAATTGACTAATAAGAGCAAGAATTAAGTTTAATTAAGATTAATTAAATAATAATCAACTATAAAGAAAATTAAAAAAATTCAACAATTTATCATATAAAAAAACTTCATTATCTTCTTCTCCTTCTTCCATTGCACGACCAATAAACTATTTTTCTTAATTTTTTTTCAATTTTCTCTCACAAATTACTATAATCTAAGCCTAAGGAGGTATAAAAAATAAGGTAGTAGTGAAGAAAATATTTTTGGAAAAAAATAAGATATTGGTAAAAAATTTCAAAAAAATTTGAGGTGAGATTTTCTTCACTTTTATTTCAAATTTTCATTGATTTAAGTTGATTTGAATGATTATTTTGAATAAATTTAAGTTTGGTGGTGTGCTTGATGTTGAATTTGTAAAAAAGAGAAATTAAGGTTTTGAAGGAAAATTATAGAAAAATTAAATAAAAATGGACAATAAGTAGAATGAGATTTGAGGAAGATGGATATGGTAAAAAATTGATGAAAATAATTTTTGTGGAATTTTTAGAAATTTTCCATAATTATGGCCGAATTTTTGAAAAATTATTTTGAAGAATTTGTATCATAAAATGATGAAAATGAAGTTAAATGAAGTGTTTAAAAGTGGAAGATGATTTTTGGAATGCATGAAATATTTAATAGAAATTTTTGTGAATTTCTGGATATTTAATAGAATTTGTGTCATAGAAATTTTTATGAATGAAAGTTATCTATACTATGATTTTTGGATTTTTGTGAAATTGGTGATGGAAAATACAAGAAAATTGGTTAAATAGATCGTAAGAATTTATTTTGAATTTTTAAAGTATTTATTGAATTACTAAGAATTTTTGAGTGGAAAAATGAATTTTTGGAAAAAAAAAAAGAAAAATGAAAGTAAAAGGAGAACAATAGTTTGAAGAAGGAAAAATAAGGAAAATAAAATGTTTACAAAAAAACTAATAATATTGGAAAAATTTTGGTTGCGCCAGAAAGCGTGTTGGGTGACCAAAATTTTCAATTATACTTCAAATGCGTATAACGAGAAAAGATAATATCGATATGATATTTTGATATATGAGAGAGCAGAAAATATTTGAGCGTTTTATTTTCAACAGAAAATATATTAAAAATGACTTTGTAATTAATTAAAAATTATTGTTACTTAGTCCCATTTACGAAACTGCTACAAAAGGCAGACCGGAAAAATGAGCCGGCAGATATTGATACGTGAAATTTGCGGTTTATACAATAATTTATAATTTTAGCCATTAAATATTTAAAATATGATTTTAATGAAGTTTTAATTTAAATGAGTTTATATGATGAATATGAAATTGAGAAATAATTATTTATGACAAATATTAATACAAAAAAATATATTTTTGTGTCTTGTTTACTAAAATAATAAAATATTTCGAAATATTATGAAAATTCATATTTAACAAGAATTTGATATTTTAACCAATATATTAGCATAGACAACAATTTAGGAAGTTATTAACATGTTAATAGGGTTATTGGCCCGGTGAATTTTTTGTGGTTATATATTATACTTTACGGCCTGCTAGAATTTATGTGGTCGTATAATACATATATTTGGTCCAATGAGTTTCCTAAGACCATGTGATATATTTTATTCACTTTTTTTTCTCTGATCCTATGAGTTTTCTGGTATCATAAAATGATATGTACTCTTCGTTTCCCTGTAATTAGTTTATGATGATTTAATATATGGTCATGACAAGAGATTTTATGAGTTTATGATATTGGTGAATAATTTTATATTCGATATTTTCTATAAATAGCTGCTATTATAAATTATTGTACCATTGAGTTGTATAATTCAGCGCGGAAGTTTATTTTTCTCTCACGTAGATTTAAAGCAAAAATAAAGTGACAAGCATTATAGATATAAAGTCACTGATAGTAGAACCCACAATATGGAGCCAAGCATTAGTGGTAGCCATTCTGAGCGGATTGACATTTTTTTTTTGTATTTTGTTATTATGGTATTAATAATGTAAAAAAAAAAATTAAATACTCATATACAAGGGAGCATAAATAGAGAGTGGATTTGGAGTTATATTATATATATTATTGTTTTATATCTTCTTCTACTTAAATAAAAATGTTATAGTATTTTATGTAATTGATTAAATGTTTTGGTATCGATTTTGTAAATCGTAACATTACTTATCAGTCTGATATATGATGGTGTATAAGGAAAGGTAAGAGGTGTTACAGTCTAAATCTCACAAATCTTTGTAAATCACTTCTCTTCAACTTGTTAATGTACTTCTCTCCAATTCTCTAAAAAGGTATTTCTTCTTGTGCCACATTTGCTTACTCGTTTTTAAACTTGCAATATCTTTAAATATGTCCAAATTTTTTTGCAATGGTAATATTGTGGTTTACCTTTGTACCAACAATCTTTTTGGTCATGATTGTTTCCCTTGCATACACCATATGCTGGAAATTTTTCTTTATTTGATGATGGCTTATTCGCCGTCTTAGCTATAAAAGTTCCCTCTATTGTCTTCTCATCCCTAATTGCTCTTTCCTGCTCTATGGCTTGCAAAGTATTGACTAGCTCTCCAATTGAAATTTTTGAGAGGTATTTGGAATCCTCAAGTGAAGTTTGACTCAAACTTTTCAGGTAGACTCAAAAGAATTTTTTCAACAATTCAATTGTCATAAAATTTTTTGCCAAACAAACGAATTTTGTTAACAATTGTCTTGAGTTTGTTGACATACTCCTTAATTCCTTCAAATTCTCTCATTTTTTGTACCTCAAATTCTCTTTTGAGATTCAAAATTTTGCATGAATCTTGTTTGGTTATGGTCTAAATACTCATCTTTTAGTAGATCCCAAATCTCTTTTAGAGTTTTCACAGAATATGATAATGCTAAAAATAATTTCAAAAATTTGAACTTGGCTTTTTCTTCACTATGGCTTGTAATTTGGGCTAAGGTTGGATTGGCCAGTAATAGAATAACTTCCTTATTAGTTTCTATCACATCCCACAAATCAAAAGTTTGCAATTATGATTGTATTTTTATAGCCAATAATTGATAGTTTCTCATGTGAAAATTGGAGGAGAGACCAAAGGCAAGGTGTTTGAAGCCATAGGAATCTCTACTTAATTTGTCTTACAGGCCCAAAATCAATAAAACTCTAATACCATGTTGAAAATTTAGAAAATGAAAAACAATGAAATTAATAACAAACTCTATATACATGAAATAAAGTGTAGTAATGCCTTATATAAATATATTACCCACTACTTGATATCCACTATTTTCACTTGACCATATTACCACTACACACATTAATCAATCACTAACAATAACTAATAACAACATGCATTATCCCTCTACTAATATGAAACACTATCCGCTATTTACAATAAAATAGAACATTAACGTAACAATAAAAACTAACATTAATTAATATATATATATATATATATTAATTTTTGAATATTTTTCCAACAAAATAGGCATAGATGTGTCATAATTACAACTTAGTTTTTCCACCTCTATTATCCAAATTTCTAATTCTAGGCTAGTTAATAGTTATATGGGGTTTCACTATTTTACTTCACCAAATGCATATAACCATAAATAACTCATTTGAAATTGAATTGCAACCACCATACTTACATACACACAATTGCTCAAAATTCCCCATAGCAAATAAAAAATACACCACAAGCTTCAACATTAAGAATTACCAAATCATGAATTTACCTAAATTCATATTATTATTATTATTGTTGAATCTTGAAGGGTATTTTTGTTATTTTGATGATCACAAATAATTAAGCAATGATATTTAACAATTTTAAGTGTTTAAGTTTTAAATAGGTCAATTATAATCTTTAAAGAGTCTTGAAAATCAACTTTGGATAAAAACAACTTAAAAAGAAAGGCTCTACCATTAGGTTTCATGACCATGAAAATTTTGCTTCACACCAGGCTCTACGACCAGCCTTCACTATCAAGACAAGTGTCATGGCCATGAAGAGCAACTGTCATGACCGTGCAAGATTGTTTTATGACTGTGAAGAGTGTGCCAAAATGATCTAGTAGGCTTCACGACCAACCTTCACCACCAAGACAAGTGTCACGGCTGTGAAGAGCAACTGTCATGACCATGCAATATTGTTTCATGACTATGAAGAGTATGCCAAAATGATCTAGTAGGCTTCACGACCAGTCTTCACTACAAGACAAGTGTCATGGCCGTGAAGGGCACATGTCATGACCATGACAAAATGTTTTATGGTCGTGATTTCAAGTGCATTTAATGCATTCATGACCATTCCAGAATACATCATGACCGTTCCAGAATACATCATGACCGTGAAACTGGATATATACATCTTTAATGAGGTAGATCAACATATGTAAATGCATTTAATGCATCCCCAATAGCTACAACACTCAAAGAAAATATAAATACTTCACATTTATGATGGTAAAAAAGAGATAACATTTGATTAAATGATTAGTACTTCAAGTCATCAATTGATAATTAATTCTACAAGTTTTCTCTCTTTCTCTCACGAACTTCAAATTTGTATTCTTTAAAAGCTAGAGTGTTCTTAAGTTTTTTGGTTTATTAAGTGATTTTTTTTTTTACAATCAATAGCTTGATAGTGAAATTGAGTGTATTGGGTTGGGAATTGAAAAACTAGTAAGGGTTTGAGTGTAAGTCTTGGGTTAAAATACTAGGGTAGCTTGTAAGGGTTTAATCTACACCTTAAAGTAGATTGTTAGTGGATTGAAACTCTCAAATAAGGTTGAGAAGACAAGTAGGCTAAGAGGGTCGAACCTCTATAAATATTTGAGTTCTTTTACTCTTTCTTTTTCAATTTTTATAATCTACCTTTTCATTCAAAATCACCGATTCACCCCCCTTCTTGGTACTTGTGTTGTTGTTATTATTATTATTATTATTATTATTATTATTATTATTATTATTATTATTATTATTATTATTATTATTATTATTATTATTCGTGGATAGGTTTCTAATTTTTTAAGGTTGTTTGTTTAATTTTCATTTTGCCTATTAAATATTTAATTTTTATAAAAAATAAGTGCATAAGACCTGCAAATATTTTTTTTTGAAAATGCTATAGAATAAAAGAATAAAGAAAAAAATATGAAAAAAATTATAATTTTATATTAAATTAATTTGAATCATCTTACTATTTATAAAAATGGGAATATGGAGGACATGCAAAATTACTGAAAAGTTAGTATAATTGTATTAGTTAATTGGATTAATATTATATTTTAATAATTTAATTTATTAGTGAATAATATTAATAATTCATTAATTACAAGTCTAATTCTATTAGGATTAGGTAACTATATTTTTATATGTAAAAAAATAAATAATTAATTGTTGAACTTTATCCATTCGAAAATAATTATTTTAGAACTCAATAAAGCATAATTAAAATTTTAAAAAATGACATTGTAAAAATGAGGGTAAAGTTAAAAAGTTAAAATTTGAATATGCATTTTAAGTTTTATGAACCTTATTCTTAATTCTAAATTCACTCTTAATTTTACATTGCTAATTTTATAGTTTTATATAAATATTTATAATTTCAATTTGTTAAAATTATTATTATTAAAAAATATTATTATTTTTTTATTTTTAGATTATTTCTAGATTTTTTTATTAATTAAAATTATTATTGATAATTATGTTAAATAAATAAATAAAGTGTCACATTAATTTTATATACCATCATAATCATATCATAATCATATACTATATATGAAAGTGGGAATAGGGGGACAATAAATTTACCAAAAAGTCAATCTGATTGTATTAGTTAATTGAGTTAATTTTGTCATTTAATAATTTAGTTATTAGTGATTAGTATTAATAATTCATTGATTGTAACTATGTTTTTATATATAAAAAACAAATAACTAATTTTAAAAGGAAAAAAAAACAAATAGCTAATATTGAAAAGGAAAGAAAAAATTAAAAATTACTAAAATTAAAAAAAAAAGTGAAATGCATAATATGTAGTAATAATAAAAGTAGAAATAGGAGGAACATGCAAAATGACCGTAAAATATTTATTATTTTTATTTTATATATGACTTTTAATAATGGATAAATTAGTAATTTGATGAAATTTGAGATTAATACGCAATCATATAATTCATTTTGAATAAAATACTATAATAAAACGAAAATAAATTAATAAAAAAATTATATAAAAACTAAATAATGATTAATAATGAATCTAATATCTAATAATCATGTACATAGTTTATTAGTTAGAAGTCTAATTCTATTAGCCATTTGAATTCATTTAAATAAATAAAACGTAAATAGAGAAATTTAAAACAAAATGGACAAATTTATATATTGAAATGAAATTTAATATAATATTTTAACATTGATTAATTAGCAATGGATAAAAAGTGAATAAACAAAAATATGAAAATTTAACTTGATACAAATTATCATAAATTATAATTTCTTTTTTAAATTTAGACAATGATATAATTTTATTCAAATTCATATAACTTTTTCTTTATTATATATATATCAGACAATTTAAAATGAGGCGGTTCACCTTGATCAAACTTGATTTATATGTTATAGTAGATGGGATTTAGTATATAAAAAAAATCAGATAATTAAAATTAAAAAGAAAAAAAAATTAATAAAAAAAATATTAGAAAAACACTATAAAAAAAAAGTATATTGTTATTCAAAGTATAATAACAATAATTTTTACTTTTATATAATGGTAATCTAAACTCAATTACAACTATATACATTATATATAACATGAATTTCAAAATTCTTAGTACAATTTTTATAAATTATTTGAGAAATTATAATTTTTTAATAATTTCTATATAGTTCAATAATTAATTTATTTTAATCATATATTTAACAAGTTAAGTTTTTAAAATTTACGTGCATAATATAATATAATTTTCTTTTATATAAAATATATGAATCAAGTATAATTAACAATCATTAGTATTTAAATTAAATATGACTTAATTATATGATAATTAAAAGTAACTAAAATTAATTTGCTGGAAAATATTATTATTATTATTATTATTAATGATGAATCAAATTATTAAAAATTATGTATATTGCATCTGGATGATTGGGAATAGAAAGAACATACAAAATGACCGTAAAATACTTATTACCTCTATTTTATATATGATTCTTAATAATGAACAATAATTAACATTCCAAATAAGACGAAATAAATTAATACAAAAAATATTTAAAAATTAAATGATAATTAATAATGAATCTAATATCTAACAATTACAGAAAATAGATAAATTTACAAAAAAATGCAGTCTGATTATATTAATTAATTGTGTTAATATTGTAATTTAATAATTTAATTTATTAGTGAATAATATTAATAATTTATTAATTAGAAGTCTAATTCATTATTATTATTTATTTAATAATGATGATATATTATTAATTTAATCCATAAATAAAAGCACTAATTCTATTTATGTAAAAAATTTTCATTATTTGAATTTTTTAGATATATAATTACCTTATTATTCAATGTACTATTAGGACTCATGTTTGCTTGTAATTTCATTTTACTAATATATTATCGCTATTAGGCTTATATTAATACCAGCAGGTAGCTATAAACGACTAATTTCCTACCAATTTGCTAGATTGGATGTTTATATTTGTCGTTGTTGATTTGGTAATCATTATTTTATTTTTTCTATTTTTCACACGAGTCTTTGTAAATAATATTAAAAAAAAATAGGAATAGAGAGGACAAATAAATTTATCAAATAATCAATTTAATTATATCAGTTAATTTGATTAATTTTATCATTTAATAATTTAATTTATTAGTAAAATTTGGAGTGGCAACTGGGACTCCAAACTGAGATGTGTTTATTCAGCGTATGTTAAGAAAACAATTCAAGAAAATGGTTGAAAAGATAAGGAAAGTAAGAAAAAATAAGGTGAAAAAGAAATTTTTTTTTTAGTATTGATGAAAATAAATAAAACTGTAGATAAATATAACAAAATATATAAATTTTGGTAAAGTATGAAATTGAGCTAGATAATTTGGTGTGATTTATATATATATATATAGTATGATATAAGAATCAAATATAATTAACAATCGTTTCTATATATATTTAGTATTAATATTATTTGAATTTATTAAATTAATTAACTTAAATATTAATAAGTTATAAAATAATTTAATAAGTAATAAAAAATAATAAAAAATGTGACAAAAAACAATCAAATTTAGAAAGACGTACAATCAAAATATAAAATATTGAAGTTATAAGTGATGAATATGCGATAAACAATTAAATTCAAAACGATAAATAACCAAGTTCAGAACAATAAATATTTTAGTTCAAAACGATAAACACTTAAATTATAATTAATAAACCTATAAATTTATCAACATAATTCACCATACATAATTTATTGTTATTAGAACCGTAAAATACTTATTACCTATATTTTATATATAACTCTTAATAATGGACAAATTAGTAATTTAATGAAATTTTAGATAAATATGCACTCCTATAATTCACTATTAATAAAAATATCATAATAAGTTGAAATAAATTAATAAAAAAATTAAATGGTAATTAATGACGAAATCAATACCTAATAATTATGTGTAAGATAGGTTAATGAAAAATTAAAAGAAATAGTTTTGAAGTGCTAATAAATAAAAGAATTTAAATAAGAGGTAATATATTTTATTTTTCAGTACATAAAATATATGTGTTATTTGTATTAAAAGTGTTTGATAAGAAAGAGTGAAAGAAAATCTAGATTTTTTTTTGGTTAGATCTATTAAAATATATGTTTTTATTAAATTATCAGAAAATCTTTTAGGGACTTGAAAACAACGCTAAGCGGCTCTTTCATCGGCTCCTAGAAAAGACTTTTAACGCTTATAACAGCGTTTTGTTTGAAGTCCTCTATTAATGTGAGAGGTAGCGACGAGCCCTGTGCCCCGTTTTCCTCTTGGTTCTCCCTCCTTTCTCTCTGCCTCTTTCTTTTCTCGTTCGTACACTCTTTTCCAACTTCGGACGATTCAGATCCACTTCTGGAATCGCTGAAGCCCGTATTTTCTTATTCATAGTTAGCAGCAGGTACTATATTAAACCCTAAGCTTCAGTTTCCTTTATCTATTTATTTTTATTTTTATATAAAGAATGAAATTATAACTTCTGTTCTTAACCCATTTTTTTCTTTATACCCTTTTTTTCCCCCCGATAATTGATAACTTGAATCGTATTTCGACCATTACTGTTTTGCTTAACCATTCATTATTCAGTTTGATTCGTGCGATTTATGTTTGCAGTATACAGTAATACAATCACTGATAGAAGATCGTATAGTTTATTATGAGCTGATTTTCGCCATCCGTAATCACTAGCAATCTTGCGACTTGTACACTTTATTGTTTTTCTAATTTTTTTAGATTTTGTTTACGCATTTCTCTTCACTTTTAATTCACTCTCTGGGCATTGTAATTACGTTTTATATGTTGTCTGCTTCCATTTCAGTGCAGGTCAGAGAAAGCGTTGCTAAAAAGGAAGGATGTTCGGTTCTACTAACGGTTTGTGTCTTGACACGCTTTTATTGATTCTTCTCCTTTAGACTAGACTGCTGCTTGTATACGTCCATTATTTTCAAAATTCCGGATTGAGGCCATCATAGTATCACTTTATCCTTTTTTTTTCCCTCTTTGAATGAACTTGAATTCAAAACACTTTTGTTCTTTTCAATTTTATGAATCCTCATAAGATCATTTGGACGGTGACAAGAATGTTTTGCACTTGGAAGCTTGTACGCTTCTCTAGAAGGAATCTTAAATTAATTTTTATTTCAAGATATCTCAATGATTCAGTTTCTTTGTATTCTTCCTTAACTAGTTGCATATGTCAAGAGTTTAGGCTTATTTGAGATTTGCATGTCACTCAAGAATTATTTTTTTTCAGTAACTCAGTCCTATTTGTCCTGAAGTTTTAGCGTCTTTTGTACCACATACTGATTTTTTGCTGCTCGAATGTATTTGTTATATTTCATAGTCTTCTTCTAGTATGATTATTTTTGCTTGCATGTATTTTTTTTGAAATTTTATGTAGTGATCTTTTGGTGTTTGTTTCCATTGCTCTCTGTAAGAAACATACTGATTATTTACACTCTGTTTTAACAGCTTTTGGGCAGTCATCTAGTAGCCCATTTGGGTCCCAGTCAGTCTTTGGTCAGACAAGTAATGTAAACAATAATCCTTTTGCTCCCAAACCCTTTGGTAGTGCAACCCCTTTCGGTTCACAAACTGGGGGTTCCATTTTTGGGGGCACTTCAACTGGTATGTTTGGTGCCCCCCAATCATCCTCACCATTCTCTTCCACAACATCCTTTGGTGCTTCATCTTCACCAGCTTTTTGCAGTTCTGTGCCTACATTTGGAGCTACTTCAACATCTGCTTTTGGTAGTTCATCGACTTCATTTGGTGGTAAGTATGCTTAGGGAATTCAAATTTCATATCTTATTGGTTGGTTATGATTGATGATAGGGAAATATTGCTTAAGCTTAAAGTTTTAACTGTGTGTATAACATGTTGCTTAACTCATAGTTCCGGCTAACTTCCTGTTGAAATAGGCTTTTGTGAATTCATGAAATTTACCTATGATTTTTCTTTTCCACTTCAATTAGAAAATTTGTGACAGTTTCTATACAGAAGATGATTTTTGAAAATGCCATTGTATTAGTGAAATTAAAACAAACTTGCAAACCTATGTTAAATATACAATGTGATTATTCCTAAGAATCGAAATTGCTCAACTGTGTTTTGTATAATCTTGTCAACTTTGCAAATCAAGATTTAGCTCAAAAAGTTAAGTTTGACATGGAGAAGAGAATATTGAGGAGAAAGAAAGTCCATGGACTATGGTAGTAATGATGATGACAGTAGCAGGTCATGGAGATCTGAAGAACACAAAGTGGTAGGAAACCGTGAAGAGATAGAGAAGATGATGGTTGGAAGCCTTTTTCTTTATTTGTTTGTTGTCATACTTTTGACCTTCTTTCTGAAAAAAAGAAGTTATTGTTCAGGCAATGGGCTGCTGACATGAGTTCATGTTAGCATATTAATAGGTTTAATGGATGGTGGCATTTTATACATTTGTTACGTTTGAAGTTTGCATTGATGTGTTTTAAAGATTGTATGTTTTTGTTGGTAAGTCATTCAATGTTGCAAATTCATACCAGTGTTTTGTATTTTTCGTCATCTCTGACTAGGCAAATGCACACTTGTTCTAGTAGAATTATGTCTAGATGTTTTAGCAAAAGCACACTTGTTTAGATTTCAATAAATGTATGTGCTGGAAGTGGAAGCCAATTTTGTGAGTTTTTAAGAGAACATCAGGGTAGGGAGTTCAGACCTTGGGAAAACATGTTGTAGGACACTAGTATTTTGTCTTTTGAGACATTTGTTCATTTCTTCTGTAAATATTTTTTTAATGGATTCATTAATCGAGGTCGTATTTTTATAATTTCATTGTGCATACACATGGAGAGAAACACATACAAATTGGCATTATTCACGTTGCTTCTGCATCTCTCAGTCTGTTTTTTTTTGTAGGATCTTCTGTTTTTGGCCAGAAGCCTGCTTTTGGAGGCTTTGGATCTACTACTCAGACAATTCCATTTGGAAGTACAAATCAGCAATCACAGCCTGCATTTGGGAGTGGGTTGTTTGGTTCTACCACACCATTTGGTGCCTCAAGTCAATCTGCATTTGCTGCTTCTAGTAGTCCTGGATTTGGTGGCACATCAAGCACCCCTGCTTTTGGTTCTAGCAGCACTCCTGCTTTTGGTGCAAGTGGTACTCTAGGATTTGGTGGGAGCAGTACTCCATCCTTTGGTGCCTCTAGCACTCCAACATTTGGTGCAACAGCTAGTCCAGCATTTGGCACAGGAACTGCATTTGGTGTGTCTAGCAACCTAGTATTTGGATCTGGTGGTGGCTTTGGGGCTTCAACCACGCCTGTTTTTGGAACTTCGAGCACCTCTGGCTTTGGTGCTTCCAGTTCTGCTTTTGGTGCTTCAAGCACTTCTGGATTTGGTGGAGCTTCTAGTACTCCTGTCTTTGGTAGTACTCCTTCCTTTGGGGCCTCGAATACTCCTGCCTTTGGGAGTACCCCTGGCTTTGGGACTTCAAGCACCCCATCTTTTGGCTTTTCCTCAAGTCCATCTTTTGGCCAATCAACTTCTGCATTTGGGAACTCTCCATTTGGAACTACTACATCTCCTTTTAGTGCCCAGAGTTCGCCATTTGGTAAGTTTTTTGAATAGTCATAGGCTGCCATGCTCTTTAAAAATGCTAGGTTTTGAAGAATTAAAATTTTTCTTTCCCACTGCTGCACAGCACCCTTTTCCATTCTGCTTATGTGCCATATATGGGCCATGCGTATATATCTCATAACCTGGTACTTCTATGATCCTATATGTAGGAGGTCAAGCTACAACACCAACATTTGGGAGCACTGGTTTTGGGCAGTCAGGATTTGCAGGAAATCGTGGGGGAAGTAGAGTTGCCGCTTACTCAGCAACAGCTGAGACAGACGGCAGTGGTGGACAGCCTGGAAAGTTAGAGTCTATATCAGCCATGCCTGCATATAAAGATAAAAGTCATGAGGAACTAAGATGGGAAGACTATCAATTGGGAGATAAAGGTATTTCTTTGTAAATGCGTTAAAATATATATATATATATTTTTTCAAAAGTTATATTTACCTTTTTTTTATGTTCTAATTTTCTATTGCAGGTGGACCACTTCCTCCTGGTCAGTCCTCTGGTGGGGTTAACTTTGGTGTATCTAGTGCGCCAACAAATTCCTTTGCTTCATCGAGTACATTTGGTCAGTCATCTGCTAGCCCCTTTTCATCTTCAATTTCTTCCAATCCATTTTCTGCAAAACCTTTTGCAGCCTCAAGTACACCTGCATTCAGTCCTTCACCTTTTACTGCTTTACCTTCTTCTAATCCTTTTCAGTCAACCCCCGCTTTTGGATCAACTTCATCTTCTGCATTTACAGCGAACACAGCTCCATCCCTTTTTGGCTCAGCAAGTGCACCTGCGTTTGGTTCGACACCTTCCTTGTTTACATCTACCATAGGACAAACCAGTTCTTCACCATTTGCGAATTTTACTAACACTCAGCCATCCCTCTCGTTCCAATCCACTGCACCTTCATTTGGGCAGACAGGCTCTGCATTTGGACAAGTTTCCTCTTCATTTGCACCCAGTAGTACCCCTTCGTTTGCCCAGTCAAGCATGTTCAGTACTCCTGCCAGTGGTTTTGCATTCCCAAGCACCCAATCTACGATGTCTTCCACTAACCAAGGATTGTTTGGCCAAACAGCTGTAAGTAACCTTCTGATCTTTATTTTTACTCAGTTTTATTATGATCATGGATACTCCATTTTTTTTGGCAAGAAGTATTATGTTTTGGTGGGATACAGGGATGTGATCCCTCTTGTGCACTTGTGCCATGTTTTCCAATGTCATCAATCCACTGTGCATCACTATAAGGTTCTTATGGGTGATAAATGTTCAAGTGAAACAGAAAATGTTGGAAGTGGAGGGGACTTATTATCTTTTGTACAGCTGGGTTTGCCCATGTATATGTTCTTTTCAGAATTCAGATGTGTATATTTGGTTCTGGAGATTCACATTGACTGTATTTTGTTACTAATAATCTCTTGCAGTTGTCTCAATCTGCACCTTTCCAACTGTCTCAACCTTCTCAGCCTACAGGTGTTCTTGGCTTTGGCAATTTTGGTCAATCTCAAGCAGGTGTGTTATTTTTCCTTTGCTTTTGTCGTCTCACTATACAATTCTCAGGATTTTTACATGTGCTGACTTGCACTGCCTTTGCAGCTGTTACAAGTGGTTTTGCTGGTTCATCGAGCCTTTTTGGCCCAAGCACTTTTGGACAATTGTATGTCTTGCCTTCTATGGTTAATATCTCTATATGTATACTCATTTTGATGCATACTATTAGTATGTATGCTAAATCTTATGGATGTAGTGAGGCTGGTTTGGTTTGATCTAAGCATTCCTTATTAGGCTCTATATTAATTGGCTTCGTTCTTGTGTCAATATGTTCTTTCATTATTCATAATATTTTTGCATGTTATTTCATGAAACAGTTAATTGGATTAAATTTCCTCCTTGTTCTTTTTTTTTTTCTCCTTACATCGATTCAGGATTCATGCTAGCATGTTTTTCTTCTTGTAGGTCTGCCATGCAAAGTAATGTCGCAGTGCAGCCGGCACCTGTTACAAATCCATTTGGGACACTCCCTGCAATGCCTCAAATATCTATTGGTCAAGCTGGAACTACTCCTTCAGTTCAATATGGGATTTCAAACTTGCCTGTAAATGTTCTCTGCCCTGAACTCTGCTTGTTTAACTGTAGGATGTTCCGATGTTGTGATTTGATTAGACTATTTCAGTTGTGATTTGATATCAGATTAACCATGTTCCAAACCAAAATGAACTAATATTAATCTTATTTGCAAACTATTTCTACTGTAGAGTTTATTTGCTACATGAAATATGCAAGAAAGCCTGGAGTTTTATTAAGATTACAATTTCAATGGTTTCTTATGTTTTATAAACTTGTACCAGGGTTGTGTTTCAATTATATGCTTGTGTTTGCATATGAGAGAGAGAGAGCATTTGTCTTTCAGGTTGTTGATGAGCCTGCTCCTATTCGGCTATCATCCTTGCTGACTTCTAGACTTATGATAGTATTGACATTGTTGTCTTTCAGGTTGTTGACAAGCCTGCTCCTATTCGGATATTATCCTTGGTGACTTCTAGGCATCTGTCACAAAGGCGGATCAGGCTACCTGCTAGGAAATATAATCCTAAGCATGATGGTCCAAAGGTGAGGATATTAACCAAAAATTGGATTGCTTCCACTACAGAAGGAATATAGAGCCATAGAGGCACTTGTTAAAGGGTGAGTGTCTAACTTCTATCTGTTCCTTTGTACGAATATTGCACTCAGGTTCCATTTTTCAGCGATGAAGAAGAAACGACAGGCACACCGAAGGCGGATGCTCTTTTCATTCCTCGGGAAAACCCAAGAGCTTTGGTAATTCGTCCGACAGACCAGTGGCCTTTGAGGCCTAGTTCAGAAAAAGCTTCATTGAAAGATGCATCTACTCTAGTATATGAGAATGGTAAGATTTTGAACGACTATAACCAAAAACTTATCTTATTTTGTTTCATATAAAGAAATATACATCTATTTTAATTTTGTTTTTAGGCAAAGCTTCAGAAGCTGTGGATGTTCCTTCCTCAAGTGGTTCTGGAGCTAGTGGTAAAGATAGTAAGATTTTGTTCTTCCTCACTGTAATGGTTTTGTTATATGCATTCTCCTTGTCTATATTTGTTGAGACCCCTTGGTTTTTATTTAACTTGTTTTATTCATGTAAAAATTCATAATCAATATTATGAAATCAATGGACTTGTTCCAGGAATTTCTAAGATTTATTTTTATTTTTATTCTTATTATTTTTTTTGGAAATTGGAACTGCTAAGAAGTTAGATGCAGCATGTTAAGCTTTTTCTCGACAATAGAAGTCTTCTGTTGTAGTACTTGGGGAAGTCACTTGGCATATTTCAGTTAATAAATATAAGAACCATGTGCGTTCTTTGAGTGGCTATATGCCTATATCTGATGGGAGCATGTCTAGAGATTTTTTTTGAAGAAATCTCTTGAGATTTTTAGAACTGAGTTTCTAGTGTTCTGTTCCCAGCTTACACAGATGAAATATTGGCTGCTTTGGATTTTTAAAATTCATGATAAATTGTGATATTGCACATGCATTGTGAGTCTTGACTTTAGGAATTTGTTAGTGATGACTCTGTTTTTGTTCAGTAATATCTGAATTTATGGTGCTTATGAATTTTAGTATACTTGCATTGTGTTTTTATTGATGTGTGATAATTATCTAATAATTTTGCAGAGAATATGGTTGAAGGTGGCGTTGGTAAAGAGCGAGTTCATTATAAACAGATCCAGAAACCTAATGGAGTTCACGATGACAATTCTATTCAGAAAGAGGAAACATATATGACACTTGGTGGTAACAGAGCAGGTGAAGCTGCCATTGCATATGAGCATGGGGCTGACATTGAGGCATTAATGCCAAAACTACGGAGATCTGACTACTACACAGAGCCACAAATACAAGAATTGGCAGCCAAGGAAAGGGCTGAACCAGGTTTCTGCCGGCATGTCAAGGACTTTGTTGTGGGACGACATGGTTATGGTAGCATCAAGTTCTTGGGTGAGACAGATGTGCGACGGCTTGATCTGGAGTCCCTTGTTCAGTTTAACAACCGGGAGGTGATAGTATACACAGATGACAGCAAGAAACCACCTATTGGACAAGGGCTCAATAAACCTGCTGAGGTTACACTTCTTAACATAAAATGCTTCGACAAGAAGACTGGGCGTCAGTACACAGAAGGGTCAAGAATTGAGAAATACAAGGAGATGCTCAAGAGGAAGGCTGAGGACCAAGGTGCTGAATTTGTTTCATATGACCCTGTAATAGGAGAATGGAAGTTCAGAGTCAATCATTTTAGCAAGTACAGCCTGGGCGATGAAGATGACTGGGAAGATGATTGGGTTGATGTGCGTTGTACACTAGATTCTTGATAATCAAGTGGGGTTTTGGAGGATCGCTAGTGTCATGCGAGCTCTCTCTTTTTCCTCTTTTATTGGAGGATGCTTATTTTGGATTTGTATAGGATTTTTCCAATTTGTGATGTACTACTAGTTTGCATTGTGTGGCTGTGTATCAACTCCTTATTCTCGTTGTTTCTCAAAGCTCTGCTCTCTCTCGTTCTCTCTTTTTAGTTGCTTACTAGTGATTTTTAGGTTTCTGACACCTTCCTGGAACTACAAGAGGTCAATGGCCAAGATTCAAGTTTATCGTTTTGAAAATGGAAATTATTTTATGATTCATCTGTACGGCCTTTCATGTTTGTAAGGAATGCGGCTAAGTCTAAAAACCATTTTTTCTTGACAGTTTAATTATATTGGTATTTTTTATAATAGTATTTTGCTAAAATGTGCGCGAAAAATGAGTATTTTATTCAAAATCGCCGGCAAAACCAATTAAATTAAAACAAAAGTATTAGCATTAAGTTAATATTTACGTTCGGTGGCCTTTAAAATCCTAAGAGAACTCGAGCATCTAAATCAACCTTGTGTAGAGAGGGTTCCAAATTATCAGTCAGTTTATAAGGGAACAGCTGCTGAGTCTTCCTGTGTTTGAAGTTAAAAAAGGGACGTTGAGTTTGAAAGCATCATACTTTGCTCCCCTGAGTTCTTGTAGAGGAAAACTTCCTGTTATTATATTATCTTACATTATCAAATATCAAGACCGACCCAAATTTCATATTGCCCCAAACACATGAAATCATTTATAAATAAAATAAATGCACGCCCGTGTAGATCTACACGGTCGTGTCGTTTGTGTCTGCAGGAGAGTAAGGCAGATCCACACGTCCGTGTGGATTCTGTTCCAGAATGAACCTTTGATCTTCATGTCTTTTGGAATGTCAATTTTTGATATTTCAAAGATTAATTTCACCATTATTTAAGAGTTACAAATGCATTATTGACAGCCTTTAAAGGAAATTAATCATAATTAATCTATTATCTCCTCCATCTAGTATAAATAGGTGGTTTAGGCTTGAATTTTCAAGTGGTTGAATAGAGCATATTTTGATTGTTTCTTTTTTTCTTCTCCTTCTTCATCTCAAGTGATAGAGGTTGTGGCAAAGCAAAGTTCGCTGTAAGTAAGTGTTGTGTGTTCAACAACTACTTGGAATCTGTTGTATTCTGGAAGACAAACACCGGTTATCTTAAACACCCGTGTAGGAGGCGAATTTGTCTTAAGGAAACTGTGTCCTACACAGGTTTCAGATTGATTTTCCATTTTCTACTATTTTGAATATTGAATTAACAATTCTCCTACTATATTTTCTTGTATTTGTTTCGTACAGAGATAAGTTGAGACAAAAAGTGTTTGAACAAATAACATTTCATATTTTATTCACTTCAATACTAAAGCTAGCTTGATTTGATTGCAGCAAAATATGATACAGCGCTGAGATTGAATCTCCTACTTAGAAGAAAGGGGCATATAGACCAACTCCACGGGGAGTTTCCACTTTCTATTTCCAATCAAAGCTCCTCAACTTCATGATTTGAGAAGGATTTCTCTGCTTCAAGACTTTCACTTCAAGGAGCTCTCTACATCAATCACGAACCGGAACTTCGCATCTTTCGTTATTACCCCTTTCAAGAGCTTCATTTGCATATTGGATAGGAATCAACTCTATCTCGGGGTAAATTTTATCAGCTGCACAGAAGTCCTGCATTTCTTGTGTCACTTTCGTGCCGCCTGTAATGCTGCCAGATACAGTTTTCATACCTGCCAAATTTTGACCCTAAGCATGTAAGTTTTGGACCAACAAAGCTATCTGTAAACCACCAGATTTGAAGCGTTAAAATTGCCCTACCCCGATTGAGACTTGCAGGGCTGAATTTTACTTCACTTGGGAAGCCCACGAGGACAAGAATACCACCACTTTTCAAAAGTGACATGTATGGATCAAATGGGTGATCACCAGATGCTGTGTCCACTATAAAGTCCATAGATTTAGAGCAAGCCTAAAAGAAAAAAGAAAAAATTAGAGCCAACTGACTGATCATATATCATCAGAAAATATAATTCATGTAATTCTACCTTTGTCTGTTCTTGGTCAGATGAGACAACAAAATTGTCTGCACTAAGCAAATCCAAGGCTTCCTCTTTCTTTGATGCACTTGTGCTAAAAACTGTTACCTTCAGTCCAAAAGCCTTCCCAAACTTCACTGCCAGGTGGCCAAGACCACCTAGTCCGATCACTCCTAGAGATTTACCGGGTTGGTTCATCCCATGCCTCATCATTGGATTGTAAACAGTAATTCCAGCACAAAGCAAAGGTGCTGCTGAAGCCAAAGGATAACCGTCTGAGCACAAAGCAGTAGCTGCAGTTTTAGCACAGACTTACATGGCAAAATAGTTGAATTGCAAAACTTAATATCTTGTAAAGGCAACTACAAGCTAGAGGATTTTAAATTATTTTTTAGACAAGAAAAGGAAAAGACACGACAAGAAAGATATTCATAATGGAGTGCTTTGTGCTTACCTTTCATGGACAACGATGAAGCTAGAATATCCTCCTTTTGTTATTGTACCATCCACATCAATGGCATTAAAGGTCATAACTGATCCTTTTAAGCAATTAACTTCTTGCCAGTCACTACAATACTCACAATCTCTAGAAGAGTTAACATAAGTGCCCACTCCAACGTGGTCACCAGCCTTGTAGCGGCTAACATTGGAACCAACTTCCTTTACAATTCCAACAATCTCATATCTGTGAGCGACAAATCATGGATTTATTAGTTATAGAAGATGTGAAGCTAGTGAGACGAATGAATGACGCCACCTACCCTGGCACCAGGGGATACTTTGAATCTCCATGCTTATTTCTACTCCAAATAACATCAGCATAGGCATATTCCACAGTGTGTAATTTTCACTAATACATCATCTCCCCCTTGATAGACTTGAATACATGTGCCCACATACATAAAAAGAAGAAGAAAAAAAAAATCTACTAGTAGCATTCTAAAACAAGCACAGCTCATGAGGAAGAGAGCTTTTTAGTATATAGGAAGATGCTGTTAGATATTTTTTATACCTAATTATAGTTGTAGGTTCATTAATTGAGAAATAAAGATATATTACAAATAAAAGACCTTAAGAATCTGATCAATTCTTTATTTAGATAAGACTTTATTAATTACTTTAGTGTCGATAATCAATGTGAGCCAAATAATAATATGGGTGTGATGGACGACCCGTGATTATTATATTAAGTGAGTTAAGCCTCTCTTGTTACTGACTCTCACCCCTATATAAAGTTGGATAAGGATAAAGGAAAAAGATGAGATTTAAGAATTTCATCATTTTGAGTTAGGAAACGAAAGAAATTCTTGATACAAACTCATTCAGATCGTTTCTGTCACAATAAAATAGGCGAAATTAGGTTCTTTTCTATGTCATCTATCTCGATTAAACTTTTTTTGTACTCTAAATTTTTTGTTTTAGATCCTGGGATCAAAATTGGCTAAATTGATTTTCTATCAAGTGGTATTAGAGTCAAATCACATATTTTTAGAGTCATTTTCATGTTTTTCTCATTGAGTTAAGGAGAAAAATTTGAGTTTAATTGAGTTTTGGAGTAAAAATGGGATTTGTGGAATTTTCAAAATGAAAAATTTGCAGAAAAATGGGTTTAGGGAGGAGGATGAAGCTGGCATGTTTGGAGCGAGCATGGGCGTGCTCCAGGCAGTGGGAGAAGGCTGTCTAGCACGTGTACTACACACGCTTGTAGAGCGCATGGGGAGTGTTAGTAGCGACACGCCTGCTGCGCGCACCTATTGCCACTTTTTCGAATCTTTCGTTTTTCCCCCTAAAGTTTTTAATTTTTTTCAATTAAGTCCCTATATGGTTATTTTTCACTCATGTAAGCCTTTTTTGCCCCATTTTGACCTGAGTTAATTTAAAAAATTCTAAATTAATTTTTAAAAGCCATATGTGAGAAAAATTGTAATATTTTAAGAGATAAATTATTTTATCTCATAATATTTAATTTATGCATAGACATAAAATTGTCAAATCTGTAAATTAATTTTTCTTAATTAAAAATTGACGATGTAACTAATTAAATTATTGTGAACATAATATTTTATAACATTCAGCCCCACGTCCATTAGGCATGAAAATTATGTTATTAAGTTATTTTCAAGGCAATAAATAAGCTGTATCTCAGTATAAGAATTTTTATTAAAATCGGTTAAAATGTCGTAACCAAAACGGCTTTTTTGGTTGAGATTTTAAGAAATATTCAATCTTATACGTTTTAGGATGTCTCAGATTTAATTTATAATTATTCAACTCAAAAGTGTTTATTATAAATTAAATTTGGAGATGAGAAGTATAAGACATATGATTAAGAATGAACTGATACAAGTGGTTATACAGCCAAAGGTGGTAAATTTGCAAGTATTTGGTAAATTCACAGATCGTGCTTATATTAAAAATTTTCTATTGCATGTTATATATTCTGCCCAAAGGTATTTATATAATGATGCACTGAAATTCTTGGATTAATACTCTTCTATGACTTTGAGTATTATTATTATTATTATCTTGTACTAAAGTGTTACATTGTTAATTTTTTCAGTCACCTTCTCAGTTAATAATAATACAATGACTATTAAAATGCTGACTGGCTCTAATTATAAGACGTGAAAGCGATATGTGGAATTAACTATGGAGTTTGTAGATATTGATATTGTCATGACAACTCTGAAGCCAGCTAACTTGACTACTGAGAGTTCAACTGTTGACAAAAAGCTGCATTCAATATGGTACAAAATGAATTGCATATGTTATTTGACCATAAAAGGTCAATTCCAGAGCACCTGTTGAGCGGTTTGCTAGAAACTCATATAGCAAAAGAGTTTATTACTGCAGTGTCTCAACGTTATCAGATATCCATTAATGATGAGATTGGTACCTTTTTGAAGCAGTTATACTCCATGAGGTATAACAGAGTAGGAGATGCCACAGAATACATTCTCACCATGATCCACATAAAAAAAATAAGCTACAAAACCTTGGCATAACTCTCCATAATGTTTGTATCATGCATCAAGCTCTCAATACTCTACCACCAAAGTTTGAGATGCTTATTATTGCATAAAACTCAAGGGAGGATCCATGGACTGTTAATGTTTTCATTGTTATATGTGTAGCTAAGGAAGAAAAGCTAAAGGCGGGTCAAATTAGTACTGCGTTTCTTCTATGAAGTCCTTAGTGGAAAGGCAAAAGAAAAAGTAAGAAAGCTAAACCTAATACTCATGTTTTTGATAAAGAATCTGCCATATCTGATGTTATGTGTGTTGATAAAACTCTTATAAAAAAGGAATTTAAATGTTTCTTTTGTAAAAAAAAAGATCATAAAAAGTCAGATTGTCTGAAATACAAAGCTTAGTTAGAAAAGCGTGTGCTTGTAGGTAACTGTTTTGATCTTGTAGTTTGTGAATTAAATTTGGTTGATGCCATATCCAATTCTTGGTGGCTTGATAATAAAGCGACTAAACATATTATATTCACATTGTAGGGGTTCATAAATAAAAGGAAACCAAATAAAAAAGAGTTAGTGCTCACAGTTAGCAACAATGACATAGTAAAAGTTCTTTTTGTTTGCAATGTCTATTTGAATCTAGACACTGGTTTTGAACTCTTCGTGAAATTTTTTTTGTACATATTGTCATTTAGGCGGAACTTAATATCAATATCTGAATTATACAAAATTGGCTATACATTTGTATTTAAAGATGTGGTTGCAAATATAACTTCTGATTCAAAAGCAGTTGGCTGTTGTTTTTTATCATATGGTCTATATCAAGTATGTTTGAGTTCAAATGAGATTTATTCCACATCTTGTATTGTTGAACATATTGTCAAAAGACCCTTAATAAAGATAAGTCTTCTATATTGTAGCATAAAAGGCTTGGCCGCATTTCTAGAAAAATGGTAGAAAGGCTAATCAAGGATAATATCTTGTCTGCCCTTGACTTCTGTGACCTAGAAACATGTATTGACTGTTGTAGGAGCAAACTGACTAAGATTAAGAGGAAGGGATATATTCGGAGTTCAGATCTCCTAGAGATAATCCATACAAATATATGTGGACCCTATTCATCCACAACATGCAATAACAAGTATTTTATAACATTCACTGATAATTTTTTCTAATATAGATACATGTACTAGATTAAAAAAAAAGTCTGAATCTCTTGATAAATTCAAGATTTTTAAGACTGAAGTTGAGAAACAGCTGGAAAAAGTTATCAAAATTGTTAGATCTAATCGAGATAGAGAGTATTATGGCAAATACAGTATCGCAAGAGAGGCAAAAGGTCATTTTGCCAAATACTTGGAAGACTATGAAATAGTAGCTCAGTTTACTATGCTAGGTAGTCTTGAATAGAATGGTGTGGCCGAAAGGCGAAATCACACCTTAAATGAAATGACAAGGAGCATGATGTCAAGGTTAAATCTCCCAGACTTTTTATAGGGTGAGGCTATGAGAACGTCATTATATATCTTCAATAGAGTTCTCAGCAAGTTTGTGGCTAAAATGTTGTTTGAGTTGTGGATTAGAAGGAAACCTAGCTTGAATCATTTTCAAGTTTGGGGTTGTCCTTCAGAGGTACACCTTTACAATCCTGTTGAGGGTAAATTGCATTCTAGATCTATATATTGCTATTTTATAAGGTGTCCAGGTCATTCTAAAGGCTACAAATTCTATTGTATAGAAGGGGGTTCTAAAATTATGCAATCACATACAGTTAAATATTTAGAATTTGATGTAGTTGATGAGGGTGATCACTCTGAGATCACAAGGTAGAAAAAGAAGACTGAGGTTATACATATTCCTATATATAGCCAAATCATTCTAAAGGCTACAAATTCTATTATAGAGAAGGGGGTTCTAGAATTATGCAATCACATACAGTTAAATATTTAGAATTTGATGTAGCTGATGAGGGTGATCACTCTGAGATCACAAGGCAGAAAAAATAGACTAAGGTTATACATATACCTATACCCAAGCAACCTACAATGTTGGATCCTACACCTGTGATTGATCCAATTCAGGAAGAGCCTATACAATTAAATGATGCTTCATCGGCACCCGATGCGGTTATACAAGTTCCTCTTAGGAGGTCAACCAAGTAAAGGAAACCTGTTATTTCCTCTAATTATGTAGTCTATATAGGTGAGAGTGATTATGATATTGGTCATATTCCTGATCCTACATCTTTTGAAGAAACTGTTTCTAGTTCTCAATCTGATTTGTGGTGGGATGCAATGAGAGATGAAACACAATATATGGATTGCAATGAGGTGTGGAAGCTTATTGAATTACTTGAAAGTTGTAGACCTATTGGTTGTAAATGGGTCTATAAGACTAAGAAGGACTCCAAAAGAAATATAGAAAGGTTAAATCCAGGTTAGTTGCCAAAGGATTTACTCAGAAATGAGGAATTGATTATAATGAAACTTTTTTTCCTATATCCTCAAAGAATACATTTAGAGTAATCATGGCACTGGTAGCTCATTTTGATTTGGAGCTACATCATATGGATGTTAAAATCGCATTCATGAATGGTAAACTGAATGAAGAGGTCTATATGGAATAACCTAAGGGGTTTCAGGAAGATGGTAAGGACTATCTTGTGATAGACTTAAAAAATTTATTTATAGTCTAAAACAAGCATCAAGACAATGGTGCCTGAAATTTGATAGTACGATCACCTCATTGAGATTTGTCGAGAGTAAAATTGATAGATGCATATATCTCAAGATCAGTGGAAGCAAATATATTTTTTTGATACTGTATGTTAATGATATACTGTTTACAAGCAATGATTTAGAAATACTGCATGAGGTAAAGTAGTTGTTTAAATATCTTGATATGAAAGATCTTGGATAAGCATCTTTTGTCCTTGGAATTGAAATTCATAAGGATAGATCTCAAAATCTTTTAGGTCTCTATCAAAAAGCATACATTAAGCGAATATTGAAAAGATTCAATATGTAGGATTGTAAGTCTTGGGATGTGTCAATTGCTAAAGGTGATAAATTAAGTGTGGCGCAAGTTGAGAGAGAATCAATGAAAGCAGTACTATATGCTAGTACAGTAGGAAGCTTGATGTATGCTCAAGTGTGCAGTAGACCGAATATTGTATTTGCAGTTGGTATTTTAGGAAAATATCAATATAATTCTAGAACGGACCATTGAATTGCGGCTAAAAGAGTTTTGAGATACCTTTAAGGGACCAAGGATTACATCTTGATATACAGAAAGGTTAAAAATCTTGAGTTAGTTGGTTATACTGGCTTCAATTTTGTTGGTTGTTCTGATGATTGAAAATCCACATTAGGCTATATTTTTTTATCAGTTGGTGGGGCTGTATCTTGAAAAAATATTAAACAATCCTTAATCTCATCTTCTACGAAGTAAGCTGAGTTCATGACATGTTACAGTGTAGTTGTTTGGCTGCGAAATCTCATTACAGAAATATCAATCATTGATTTCATTGATAGACCCATAAAGTTGTATTGTGATAATTTGCTGGCTGTGTTGTTTGTAAAAAATAAGAAGAATATCACTAGGTCTAAGCATATAAAAATCAAATATTTGACAGTAAAAGAGCTAGTAAAGAAGGGTGACATTGAAATAGAGTATATTAGTACAGATGATATGATGGTTGATTCCTTTACCAAAGGTATTTGACCCAATATTTTTTAGAAACATGTCATTAGTATGGGTCTAAAATCGACTTTTGATACTTTGGATTAATAAGAGGCTTTCTTGTTGTTCTATATATTTTAGTTTGTACTTTATACATTGGTATAATGTACTTTGTAAATTGATGATCATCAAAATAGTTATGTATATAATTTCGTTGGAAAATATTTGATGGTATATTTTCATAGAAAAACATTAAACATTATATTTTTATTGGAAAATATAATGTGATGTATATCAGATTTGATTAATTAAAGTCTTAAGATTAGTATTGTCTTAAGCAAAAACTTGTGGTATTAAAGTTTATCGCCTTGGTTGTGTGTTTTGGGACACATAAAAGTTGTACGATATAAAGTTTTTAAGACATACGGACTTCATTTAAAGTCAAAGATTTTTTATGCATACTTGTGTTGCATTCAGATAAGAAATCATTGACTAACAAGAAAATCAACACATAAAGTTTGATCATAAAGTGAGTGTTGACTAATCTTGCCACTACTTTACTTACGATTGATAGAGTTACTGGTAAATGTGACTATAGAAGGTGCTATATTCTTGAATAATATGGTTTTTACTATGATTTTTTGCCAATAATTTTATTGAATCAAGCGAGAATGAAAAGTCTTTTGTAATAGATTTTCATTTAATTAGTTCAAGTAGGAGAATCTTAGATATATTTTATATCTAATTATAGTTGTGAGTTCATCAATTGAGAAATAAAGATATATTACAAAATAAAGGGCCTTAAGAATTTGATCAATTCTTTATTTAGGTAAAACTTCATCAATTAATTTAGTGTGGATAATTAATGTGGCCAAATAATATAAGTGTGATGGACGACCCATGATTATTATACTAAGTGGACTAAGTGTTTTTTGTTACTAACTCTCACCCCTCTATATAAACTTAGATAAGGATAAAGGAAAATGATAAAGTTTAAGAATTCCATAATTCTGAGTTAAGAAACGAGAGAAGTTCTTGCTACAAACACATTCAGATCATTCTTGTCACAATGGAATCAGAAAAAAATCGGGTTATTTTCTATGTCATCTATCTTGATTAAACTTATTTTGTACTCTAAATTTCATGTTTTAGATCGTGAAATCAAATTTGGTTAAATTGATTTTCTACAAGATGCATTGAACATACCTGCGGTTGAACTTATATGGCGATAAAATCCTAGATGGATCTCTAGCTGCCCATGCAAGACATTCCTCTTTTATACTCTCGGAACTCATTGTTGACTGTTAAATATCCACCTTGAAGAATTATCATTACTTTTTCCATATAGATGATATCGATGCTAAATGATTTAACAAGAATGTAGGCATCATTATTTTCTTTGCATAAACTAAGTTCACTACTACATCGTGAATCAAACAACAATTACACTAAGAGAAAAATAGCGTATGTAACCCAACAGCATAAATGAAAAAACTAATATCTATTCCGGACAGTTATTTAGATAAATTCACATATAACTTGAATCATTGTACAAAAAGTTCAAGCTAATTGTATTTCTACTTTGCTTTTTATAATTATTCGTATCATTTCATGCTGTAAACATACACAAGAAGTCCCAATATGAATAGGGGAAATTTTTTTTTAAATCACATCGTTTTGACATGATATATATCACCCTTAGCAAAAAAGAGGAAAATAGCATTCAAAAAGTTTCAATATGGAAATTAAATTCCTCATACACAATCAAACTATAGATATTAGGATTTTGTGGTTATTTGATAAGCTTTCTTCCCCTTGGATCTGATATATACCTATCTAACAGGAATACCAGTTATTGGAGATGCGGATAAGAGAATCTGTTTTGTGCTACAAGTAGTCCACTAGCTGCGGTCTCGCCGTTGGCCAGTCAAGACTCAAAATTTCAATCTTTTGTTATCTTGGGCTCTGAAAAATGAAACTCTAATCCAATCCCAAGAATCTGACAAATCATCTGATCCCATGTCAGGGGTGTTGGGTCGGTAAATAATAAAATAAATATAAAATAAAAATAATTAGAAAAAAATAACTTTAGTAATTTAATATGATTCATCTTTTAATTTGGACTACTGAATAAATTTTAAAATATTTTTCATCTACTAATAAAATTAATAAGCACATAAAGAGAATTTTTTCTAAATAATAACTAAATGCAATACAATAAATCGAAATAAATCTAAAAATAGTGACACTCAAATATTTTCTAAAAACACTCTTAATATTTTTTTTACTATTTTTATCACAGAGACCTTTTTTGAGAAAATTTTCAAAAAATTCAACTCCCTTCAACATAAACTTTCCCTTGAATACAATAATGGGCATTTGAATAAAGACGTGTCAAAATCAGAGCCACTGAAAAAGGTGATCATTCCTGACTGCCTCATCTGATCATCTCTCTTTTTTTCAAAAACTCGCCAAGCCAGAAGCCACATTGGAAGCGTTTGAATCTTATTGGGAAAAATGGCAAGTTTTCTAATTATATTTTGGACAGGTGTGATTATACTATTAATTTTTTTTTTTAAATATTCAACAACAAATTTTAGAAAAGTATTTTTTAAAAAAAATTTTATATTTTTAATTTTTCTGAATTTAAAAAACGGTTTTTAGTATAAGTAAATAAATAGAAAATTTTTAAAAAATAAATTTAAAAAAATCAGTTAATTAAATAAAAATTATAAAATATATTTTTAAAATATTTAAAAGTAATTCCAAAAACTTCCATAATAGATGGATAATAGACTACCTTTTAAATATTTGAAGAGAATGGACTGAAAGTATCACCATCTATACAATTGGATAATGATTGCAAATTACGAAACCTACTGCTATATCAGTAAAATTTTAACTATATTTTTAAATATATTTTATTCCTACAATTCATATTAATTTCAATAGGTGGAATCCATTTAATATTTTAATATATTTTATTCAATATATTATTTAAATTTATTATAAAAATAATGTAAATGGGACCATTAAATTTTTTTATTCAAATTAAATTCACTCTCATATTTCCTTTTTGCAAGCTACCAAAATCACAATTTTTCAATACATCTATATAATTTTATTCAAAAATTCAACTCTTTCTCCCTGCAGTATTAGCAACCCAAATTTCTCATTATCCCAATCGGAGGCAGCCATGTCTTATGGTCCAGTCGTTGAAGCCAAGGACGTTGACCCTGAAGTCGCCGAGCACATTCCCTCTGCCAAGGAGCAGACCCATCAACACCCTAAGGTCTTCATTGCATTTCTATTTTCTTTCTATACATGGTTAATTTCTGTTGTTGTTCTATGATTTCTTTATTGTCTAGTTTTAGCATGATGATGAGTCTGTTGTTGAGGATGTGAAGGAGGAGGATGAGAAAAATAATGAAGATGAGGAGAATGAGACATTCCCAATACTTTATTTTCCCAATTGTGTGGTTTCTTTTTCAATATTTTCTTTTTCTAATTGCTTGAATTTTGAAATTTGTAAGAATGAATGAGGTTTATGTTTGACTCTAAGATATTTTCACTACCTTTTCATCATTGAATGAGGTTTGGAGTTGGATACCGGAAAATGATGATAATAATAATAACATGTAACCTACATATAATAATAATAATAATAATAATAATAATAATAATAATAATAATAATAATAATAATAATAATAATAAAGAGTAAAACTTATAATGCAATATATAACTGTCATATGATTCACATATACTTTTTTTTCAAATTTGACATCTTTTGACACAGTTTTATCAATTTTGATGTTTGAAAATGTCAAAGATTATTCATGTATGCATATAATATCCATATAATTTTCGTATAACCAAAATATAAAAATTAAGATGTTATTTTAAGAATATGATTGTATAATTTTTTTTATAATTCATACACTGGCATGGAAAATTAGATAACAAAGCTTGCATATAATTTACATATACCTTACATATAACATTTGCATGGGTATAATTATTGTAAACCTCATGAGAAGTGTTTTTTTATTTTTAATCCCCTTCAATAATTAAATAATAAAATAAAATAAACATATAATACAACTGAAAATAAAATATAAATTCGAATATATATATATATATAAGAGAAACCTTATGGCTTAAATAATTGTAATATTCAGGTTCCGTTTTTTTTCGCTTAAGAGAGATATACCAATCAACTGCATTCCTCGGACACTATTATGTCCAAATATTTAGCCAACTATTTTCATCGCTTGGTAACCATATATTAAGGAATCATATCAGTGGTTGTTTTTGGGTTTTTGAAATCTTCAGGTGCTATCTATGTCATTTTCCCTTTTGTCTTAAATTAATACTAGTGGGGCCCACATGAAAGTGGGACACACACTAACAAGGGGTCCATAACACAATTGCGTGTCCAAATATCGGTTCTTCCAACTCCACTGGAATATATATCCACCGGAACCGTGCCTCCGCCGTTGTATTTGGAATTTGATTAAAAGCTTTGTCTATTAGCATTCAATTTCAATACTTAATGTAACTGTATTCAAAAAATTAACAAAATAATAATTCAGTTAAATTCATGTTGACCAATTTTCATATTTAAAAAATGTTGATAGCGATTAAAATCTTATTTTTCCAAGTTACAAATCATAGACAATTTTCTTTTTATTATACAATAAAAAATAAGAAAGTGAGAATAAAGAAAGAGTAGAAGAAGGTTGAAGCCAATTTTCATTGATTATAACTCTTATTTATAGTTGTAGAAATATTTAAGAGATAGAATTTTATTTTCATAAGAAATATATTATAACACTTTTTTTTTGATATCTATTACGTAGAATATGTCTCGTTAAAACCTTATTAAAAAAACGTTGTAGAAAAAATATTAGTAAAGGAAAAAAGTACATTATTCATGTAGAAATTTGGGTCATAATAATATCTCGTTAAAAATCTTGCTAGAAAAATCCAATTGGACAAAATCTAAGCTAAGAAAAAAAAAAGTACATTGCATAAAATATCCCCCTTATAAAAACATGACTTCTAATAAAGTTCTTTTAGTCAGAGCATGTTTTATTCACTAATATCTCAAATGTTATTGTAGAGAGTGATTTTATAAACAAATCTGTCAAATTATCAATAGATTGTGTAACGCTCGCTAATTGGGGCCTACCTAGAATTGGTGTGTTAGTGATATATATAGAAAGCATATGAAAAACAATATGAATAAAATGTAATAAATGACTAAATTAGAAATTAAAATAAATTAAATTAATTAACATAATTAATTTGATTAAATTAGAATATATGATTAAATTGCATTTTTAGTAAAGGCTAGTAGAACAAAATATATGTAAAAAAGAAAAAATAATAGTAATAACTTAATAAGTTAAAAATAAATAAATAAATAATAAAAGAAGAAAAAATATAATTTAAAAAAAAAAAGTGGATAGAAAAAAAAACTGAAGTGTACGGAAAAAAAGAGGTAAGTCAGTGGAGAGTAGTCATTTGGCCTTATAAAAGGGTAGCTTCTATATTTTTCTAATCTCATCTCCATTCTTCTTCTCTTCCAACAACAACAACTTCATTTTCTTCAATCTTTCTCTCAAGATTTGCATCAAATTCACTCCAAATTAATTTGTTCTTATTAAGTAATCATCTCTTTTTATTTAAGTGTTCATTAGAAGTGACTAGGTCTATATATAGGTAGTGATTTGCACCACGATTTTTATGACTATAAATTCTAATTTTAAAGAAATTCCAAACATAAAACTTGTAGATTTATGTCTATATAAATAATTTTACAAGATTTGGTATATAGAAAGAGATATATGTAATTGATTAAGACTGGTTCCTGTAAGTGTATCAATAGAATACCCTATTATGTTTACTCGTTTTGATCATATTAAGGGCCAAATTAATGGAAGCTCAAAATATTAAAGTTGTATCCCTACGTGTGTTCTAGTTCTTTACCAAATTTTGTTTAAAGCTCTATTGTATAGGATGAGTTATAGCAAAATAAATCATGGTTGTTCTTTTGATTGAGTTTCTTCTGGTACCTATACACATCTAGTAATTTCATCTTTATTTTTGAGCTATTTATAGACCAAATTAATCTAAGTATAAAACATAAAAGTTTTAGATCTATGTCTTATCTAAACTCTCGTGGAATTTTTACCCTAAAATATAGTATATTTTATGAGTTATGATTATAAGAAAGGACACTAGTCGAATGGTTATCCTGTGCTAGATCAGTCACATGATTCTTATTAATCAAGGTCCTTAGAGATCAAACTGGTAAAATTAGCAAACCTTAAAAAAGTTTCAAATTGTTATATATAAGTTTCTATAAAGTTTCACAATAATATAATATACATGTTGAAAGATATAAATTTTCAAAGATAGTATATCAAAACTGCCTAAAGGCAAAAGATAGAGCAAAGTTTGAAATTGCACCAAACGTTGTATAATACTCCAAAAATTCTAAAATTTTAATATGTTATATTTAATTAGAAATAAAAATCATATAAAATTAGACAAGTATAGAAAAAATTATAGAGTCAACAGCTATAAAAGGTCACATTGTTACTTAGGAGAAACTTTAATTATTTATTTAAATCATATTAAAAATAAGTATTATAACAATGTATTGATCAATTATATTTTTAAATTAGGCTCTCTACAAGTGGAGAAATAATAAAAGTAGACAAGTTCCAAATTTTGGGTAAGTTCCATTGAGGTTTGTGCAAATATGTATTTCAATGGGCCCTTATTGCATGCTTTGTGTGTTAATTGAATAAATTGCATGCTTGAATGTATTAGAATGTGTAAATGTGAAATGGTTATTAAAAGGATAAGATGGCATGCTAGCAGATATAAATGAGTGAAATATATATGTGGTATGTAATATATAATAAATAAGACGTTAAGAGTATGTATGTAATTGTTGTGATAAAAATTTTACATGCTATATAACCATGGAAATTGTGTGTTATGCATGTAATTTGCAATATTTGTATATTATATGGTTGCCTTTAAAGTTTTGTACTAAATTAGTATGAAATGTTGAGGTTTATGAATGTATTTAAGGTCTGAAAATTTTGGGCATGAGCATGACTCCATATGGCTAGTGAATTAATTAATTTGTTTAACAACAAGAAATGCCCTGTTACAAAACCACTAAAACGGTCTTGACAAACTTGATCATAACTTTTGTTGTGAAAGTTGGATTAGTATGAAACTATTGAAAATGAAAGTTAACTTATATTATTAAAAATGTTATGAATAACAAAGTTTGCAATTCAGGTTGCAACTAGGTGCAAATTGAATTACAAAATTTCGGATAAGGTAATACCAAATGAATGCTGGGTAAAATTTGGTTAAATATCTCATGGTAAAATGATCATATCTTTTAGTAAGAAACTCGGATTTCAATTATTCTTTTTACAAATTCAAGATAAGAAAATAAGCTAAAAGTTCATAGAATACCATAAGGTCTGAAACAAACTAGAAGTGGACTGAAATTGAGGCCTAATATGTCATATGTATAGAATTTGTATTTTGACCTTTTTCATATGGTATGATATGAATGTGTAATAATTATTGGAAATTTTGATATTATTGGTGCATATGGACATATAATGTATATATTAATTTGTGAAATTGGTTGGTGAGTAGTGTTGAAAAGGAAATTGAGATAGCAATGATGATAATAATATTGGTTATAATATCAAAGGCCTAATACACCTAGCCTTGAAAGTAGTGAATAATTTGGCATGCTGATCAGAGAAAAATAAAATATGCGCATGACACAATATGGTTAAAGCCAGAAATGACACAATTTTAATACTGGTAATGATACTATTATTTAAACAGACCGGTAATGACAATATTAAACTGGTCGGTAATAAAAATATTAAAAAGGTAGGTAATATCAATCTTGTATTTCTATAATTAGTTCGAACATAAATATTACGGGCTAGGCAAGAACAAAAATTTAATAATAATAGTAATAATAATGTTATATGTGAATTAAATAATGTCAAGTTTATTGTATACATATTGATTATGAAATAATTTACACTTTGCATAAAAAAGTATGTTAGTATATAAAATTTCTTTTGTGATATATATTATATAATAAATATAGTTATATATAAAAAGTAAAATGCTTAAAAATGGAACTTGCATGGACCGCGTATGAATGTGTATTAAGATAGCAAATGCATATTCAATGTTGATTTATAAATTAAATATGATAAATGGATAGCTTGGGCATGAATTGAACTCTGAAATTGTATAAAATGAATTGAAGATGGGTTGGATTTGATTATGCATGTATTTTGTGTGTTTTTTTATAATTTGAGAATAAAATTAAAGTATGTTAATATCCTTTAATTGGTCAAACATGATGAAATATTTTGTGATGACATAATTTTAACTTTGTGATTACATAATTTTAACTTTGTGATTAATTGGTTGTGTAAATATAAAATAAATATTTAATATGACAAATAAATATATATGTGATGGAAATAAAGAATTAATTAAAATAATAGATGGAAACTGATTAAATTAAGATGATATATAGAAACTAATTAAATGACATAAGGGACAAGGTAAAAGTTGAATATGTAATGTAACATATACTTATTTATATGTATTTGGCTCGACATGAGTTATGAATACATTATGTTGTAAATTAAATTAATAAATGAAATAGATGTGATGCATTTGTGTGATTGCATGGGAGAATATTAAATACTTATATATACCACTAAGTTAGAGATAGTTTAACGTGAGTTTTTTTCACGCAAAAATTGGAACTTGTAGATATTAGAACTTAAAATTAATCAAGAAAAGTCTGAGTCCATATCAGATGAGACACTAAAGATCCAGCTATTGAAGTCGGTTACATTGTACTTTTTTTTTATTTTAATCATACATATGAATTTAGTTAATATGTTTTGTTTATGTATAAAGAGTATGTTTCATAGATGAAAATATTAAAAATGTGAATAATAGTTATAACAAGTAATATGTATACATACGATATGATGTACGAAAGAAATAGGAAAGACATGTCTAATATGATACAAACAAGTAAATAGAAATAATAAAAAAATGAAAAAAAAAATTTTAATTCGGATAAGATCACTTAGCCAGTTATATGACATTTCACTTATATGATGAGATTATTCATATTATATAGGTGGAGCTACATATCAAATTTGATAGATATCTAAAACTCTTTGCTTCTGAAGGTCATGCGTGAAAAAAATTGGCGAAATGTGCTTAGTTCTATCTCCTTTAATGTATACTCCTTTAAGTTATGCAATACAAGCAACATTATCTTTATATAGCACTGTTGGACTTTCTTTATCAAATGGAATATCACATGTTTCTTTGATATGTTATTGTTAGAGATGTGCTTAAAAGGCAATCGCCTCAGACACTTAGTGTATACATTTATAATGACATTTTTTCATTATATCAGTATTCATTTGCATATGAATTTATATAGATCGTAAACTGATTAATGAAAGTCTATAATATAAAACATAGCATGAAGAAAATCATGATGAGATCATGATAATGAGATTTCTATCATATGTAATTATATTAGTATCTAAATTATCCCTAGTCATAGGATCAATAAGACGAGACATTATTAATCTAAATAGACTAGTACATGTTATACTCCTCGATTGGATCAAGTAGTAAGTCTCATAAGCTGTGAGTATAAGATGTTCAAAATTAACATGTCGATGCTTACTAAGGGTAGTCAAGTACATTAGATGATCTGCTATGAGACAATTATATGGATTATCTATTCAAATATTAATGGTAGTCTTATTATAGCAATGGTGCAAGTATCATTAAACTTGAAGTACTCAAAGATATATTAAATACCAATTATGTGTTTTGACTTCATTCCTTATTACCTCACAGAGGTCTCTCATAGGGTGGTGATTGGATACCGCTTGAGATATTCGAAGGTAATTGGGTAACCAACAAGAGATTCACCGCTCCTGATAGAGAGAGTGTATACCCACGACCTCTTATTAGGATCATTACTCAGGAATGTCTAACCAGAATGAAAATATCATGAAGATGAACTTCAATGATATATCTAATAGAACAATGAATCTCAGCGATAAGATCTAACATCACTTAGTCTAGGTGTGACGTGTTCATTCTAGTGGGAGCTGACACATAGTCCATACTCTGAACCGAGTAGGGTATACAATGGTGAAAGGACAAATTGCGTGGATATTGTCTATTGAAAGATTTGTAGTCAAACTACTGACTTTCCATTCAATTGGAGGTCATAATGTGTTGTTAGATACCATTCATGACTTACTCGATATCAATTGTTGATTCGGGTGGCCAACATGATCAAGAACCTAACGTGTCACACATTTTAAAGGTGTGAAAAAAGAATAAAATGGTCATAAATTGTATAAAAAAATATGAGAGAATTATTTGAGGATGGACCTTGATGGGATCGTAGAAAAATTTCGAAGAAAAAATCACTCGGAAATCACAGACCCATGAAGGGCTACTAGCTTGGGGTGTACCAGTGCACATTGGCAGCCCCAATTTGGGTCAAATTTGGCTCCTATCTCTATTTTGGTTTTTTTTTTGTCTTTAAGCAACACTAGGTGTTTAGAAAACACCTATATAAAACTTTTTTCACCAGAAATTTTGCTCTAGTCTCAATGAAAATTAAGTATTAATTTTCTAAGTATTTTTCTCTCAAAAAATATTATTTTTGCTAGCACAAAAATAATTTTATAGGATATTCTCTATGAGGTTTCCTCCTTCCGGTTTCCAAGAAGAGAAAGTGGAAAAATTTAATAACACCAAAGGTAAAATCTTCGAAATTTTAATTTTGGTTAATTAATTTTGATAATACAAGTTGAGTCATTGGTTCGGGTTTTGATTTTTTTTATTTTTCACTGCGTTTTATGTATGGGATACATTCTCAAAAACTAATAGTTATATCATAGATCTCAACCATATATATTATCTACTAGCCTCTCGAATTGTCAATATTTCAGCATGATTAGATGATGTGACAGTTAGAGTTTACTGAATAGAACACTTAGATATAACAATGCCACCATATGTAAAGAAGTAACCCATTTGTGGTCGAGCTTTATGTGGATCAGACAAATAGTCAGCATCTGCATATCCAATTAATTCTAACTTCGCATCTTGTGGATAAAATAAATCTATATCTGATGTACCACGTAAATAACAGAATACTTGTTTCAAAATATTCTAATGTCTTCAAGTTGGTGAGGACCTATATTTTGCTAGTAAACTCATAAAGAATACTATATCGAGCCTCGTACAATTAGCAAGATATATTAATACTCCAATAGCACTAAAATATGGTACTTCTGGACCAAATATTTCTTCACAATCTTTTTGAGGATGAAAAATATCTTTTTTTACATCCAAGTGTGTAACTATCATGGGAGTACTCATTAGACGAGATTTATCCATATTAAAAAGTTCTAATATTTTTTCAATATAAGTTGACTGATGAATAAAAATTCCTTCAAATATATGCTCAATCTGTAGACCAAGATAAATTTTTGTTTGTCCCAAATTTTTCATTTCAAATTCATTTGTTAAATAAGTTACTGGTTCTGTCAATTTTTCAGAAGTCCCAACGATGTTTAAATCATCAACATAAACCATAATTATAGCAAAATCAGAATTTATTTTCTTAATAAAAATATATGGACAAATTATATTATTAGTATATCATTTTTTTAAAAGATATTCACTAAGGCGGTTATACCACATTTGTCCAAATTGTTTAGTTCATATAAAGATCTTTGTAGCTTAATTAAATACATTTCTCGATGTTTTCAGCTACATGCTTCTGACATTTTCAATCCTTTAGGGACTTTCATATAAATTCTATTATCAAATGATCCATATAAATAACCTATAACGACATTCATAAGTTGCATATGAAGTCCTTTTAAAGGGATATAGTTGATTTAAATCTAATTATTTTCATCATTTTCAGGTACCTAAACCTCTTCTGAGGTTACTTGCTCATTTATATTATTTGTTATAGGCTCTCCAAGAACATTGATAATTTTTGAATTGTCACTTTGTTTATTTTGTTTCCTTTTCTTTCTTGGTTTTTGTCTTTAGAACCGGAAGGCATACTACGTTTCAAATGTGTAATAGACTCATTTGGTGTAATATTAACATTTTATCCTACTGTGACATCAATTCTAATTTGAGCATTTTTCAGCTTGTATATGAGATTTAGTAACTCTTTTTGGATCACAAAATGTATTTGATAATTGGTTTGCTATACTTTGCAAATAAATGATCTTTTGGACTTTTAATTCACAATATTTTGTATATGGATCAAGATGATTTACTGATGGCTCATTCCAAGAAATTTGTTTCTCTAATTGCTTATTCTCTCTCCCCAATTTATTGGACTTTTAATTCACATTGTTTTTTATAAAGATTAAAATTATTTAATGATAACTCATTTCAAACAATTTATTTCTCTAATTACTTATTCTCTTCCACCAATTTAGGAAATAGAATCTCATTAAAATAACAATCATTAAATTTCGCACTAAAATATCTTCAATTGATGATTCATGATATTTAATTATAGAAGAGGATTAATATCCAATATATATTTTCAATATCTTCTGAGGTCCCATTTTGAGTGATGTGTGGGTCAATTGGGACATAAACATTATATCCAAAAATTTTCAAATGGGAAATATTTAGTTCCTGGTCTGAAACCAATTGTAATGGTGAAAATTAATGATAATTAGCTGACTTGATGCATATAAGAGTTGTTGCATGTAAAATTGCATATCCTCAAGCCATAAATGAGAGGTTTGTTTTCATAAGCAATGGTCTAGCTATTAATTAGACACATTTAATAAAAGACTATGTTAGATCATTTTGAATATAAACATAAGCTATAAGATCTTCAATAGTTATTCCAATTGACATGCAATAATCATTAAAAGTCTTAAATATAAATTCACCAACATTATCAAGATGAATTGTCTTAATAGCATATTCTGGAAATTGTGCTCTTAATCGAATTACTTGAGCAAGTAATCTAGCAAATGCCAGATTTTGAATTGATAATAAATATACTTGTGACCGTCTTATTGATGCAACTATTAACACCATAAAATATTGTAATGGTCCACATGGTGGACTTTGTATACATTCCAGAAATTAGGCGATTCATTTTGAATTTTGCTTGGTGAAAGCCTAATAATTAACTTTCTTTAAGAGCAAGCCGAACATGAAAATTCATTAGATTGAAGAATTTTCAGGTTCTTTAATGGATGACCATAAAACTCTCAGAAATTTTTTGCATTATTATTAATCCAGAATGACCTAATTGATCATGCCTAATAAGTAAAGTCTTTGGGTTAATAAATTGTTTTACTACCACATTGTTTTAACTGTACACATACATATATAATATAAGACAGAAAAGAAAACAGATAATTTATCTAACACACATTTCTTACCCATTACAAGGGTTGCAATATAAAGATATTCAATATCTTCCACATTTGTAGTCTTAATATGATATCCGTTTCGATGAATATTTTTAAAACTTAATAAATTTTTGCCAAATTCTAGAGAGAATAATGCATTTTTAATAAAGAAATATGTGCATCCAGGTAGCAATATCTCTTTTAGTATGAGATATTGTATTAATATAAGTTTCTCCATTTGTTATGTGAGAAAAATATTTATTGTCTTTTAATATAGTGTGCATGGTTGTACTATCTGCAAGACATATCATAAAAAATAAAAAATATATATTTATAAGAAACAAAGTAATAATTCAGTTAAAATTAATCCCAAAAAATGAAATACTCAAGTTGCTAACACTTTAAATTAGTGTTTAAATAAAAGAAAAAAATATAAATCAAACTAAAGAGTTAAAGAAATACATAATTTTTTTAGGCATTTACATTGTCATCATCAATCAAATGATCAATTTTTTCTTTAAGATCTTCAAAGAAATCCGATACATCTAAATGTGTGAGATCATCAAAGTCATTTTGCTTCTATATTTTTGTATTTCTTCTTCATCAATAAGATGTTGGATGTACAACATGTTCGGACACAATATCCTTTCATGCCACATTGATAACATTGATTTTTCTCAATTTTGCTTTGATCCATTATTCTCTTCATGATTCTTCCACTTTTAGTGGAAAGATACATTATTATTTCCACCATCAAGATTGTTTTTATTATGATTTCGACCATAACCTCGGCCACATCATCGACCATGATTAATTTTCTATCATCTTCCTCGTCCATGCCTAATATTATTATATGTTGTCTTATTCACTTTAGATAATAGAGCAAAATCAGTTGGATGAGTTTCATGGTTTTCTAATGGGAGCTCATTATTTTGTTCAGCAACAAGAAGATATAAAATTAATTTAGAATATTTTTTAAAATTTTTTTCTTGATATTGCTACTACAAGAGCACATTAGAAGCATGAAAAGTGATAAATGTCTTTTTTAACATATTATGGTCAGTAATATTTTTCTTACATAATTTCAGTTTAGAACTAATTCTAAGAACCGCAGAATTATACTCACAGTTTTGCAATCGTAAATACATTAATTCATAACGAGTCATTGAAAGGATGACCGATTTACGATAATTATATCTTTGTTTCAAATTTTTTTAAAGAACCAATGAATCTTTAATTGTCAAATATTCAAATTTCAGTCGTTTATAAAAATTATAGCAAAGAAAAATCATCGCCTTGGTGCGATTTTGTTAGAATTCTTGATTTCCTTCTTTGATTGTGTTTTGAAAACCTATATCATGCAGATATATTTCAACATCTAGTATCCACAATAAATAGTTCTTACTCGTGATGTTAAGTACTACAAATTTAAATTTTATCAAATTCAATATTGTCGATATAAAAATAAATAATAAATTAATTAGAATCTTTTAAAGACTTATAAATAATGTATTTAGTTTTTCAAGAATATAAAGTATTAATAAATTGGGATACAGATGCGTAGTTCTTGTGAAGACAAATCCAACTTTGGGCTTCTTCGTTCAATCCTAAAAAAGAGATTATTTATTTCGGTCTGCAGCCAAATTCTTCATATCGCCATTTTCTCTTTAAATAATAATATAATAAAATAAATGAACACAAAAGAGTCCCACCGACCAAAAAAAAAAAAAAACATAAAAGTTGGTGTCAAATTTCTCGCCAATAAGCAAAATGCACAAAAAAAAAAAAAAATGTTTCTGTTGAAAAATAAGTAGTAATTCAAAGTCGAAGCTTTTCAAAGTCAAATACGCATAAGTGAATAAAAATTTCGTACTAGAAAAAGATAAAACACATAAATATAGTTGAAATTAAAATTTTAAATTTGATCTTTCACAATTACGTTGATGAAGTATTATAAAATAAAGAATAAAAAAGTAAAAATAAAGAGAGAGTAGAAGAATGATGAAATTAATTTTCATTAATTATAACATATATTTATAAGTATAGAAATATTATAAAAATAAAATTTTATTTTCATAATTTATCTATAAAGATAATAATAAATATCTAATATTACTTATTATTATAATATTTTCTTGGATATCAATAAGAAATTTCGCTTCTTCCATTTTAATTTAGAATCCGTTTGACATTGCTTTAGAAAAAATATTTTTCGAAAAAATTTTGTAATATTAATTATTTTGAATTTTAAAAACTAATTTTTAATAGAAACAAATAAAAAAATATTTTTTTCAAAATCGGATTTCAAAAAAGCAATTCATAGAAAATTAAAAAACTAGTCAATTAAATTAAAAAATTTTAAAAAATAAATTTATAAAAAATTAAAAAAATTCAAAATCTACCGTTAACCCTCAAAAAAGTTAAACATATGCTCCACCATAAAGCATTCGCACATCGAACCAACAGGATTTGATCCTGGTTTCCTGGTGTACATGTGGCATATTTTGATCCTGGTTTCTATGCATAAACATTGATTAGTAATTATCATTCTGCCCACGCAAAATCTAGCAAATTGGAAAATAATACCTACTAATCACCATTTTTAGATGATTAAAAGTTTATATATCTACCAAATATTCAGCCAATTTCTTCATCCTGAATCAGAAACACATCATTCAACAGAATGGCAACTAATGAACAGAAGATACTTGACCAGAGCGGCCAACATTGACACATTACCCTGCAGTTCAAAATGTGTTAATGGACAAAATCATCTGGCAAGTAACATTCACTTCCATATACATATGTGGAGCTGCACGCACAAGTCTTTCTTTATTAAACTCATAAGGAGATCGAGTGTAGAAAAAGGAAAAGGATATCAAAAACTTCAAACAAGGCAGAGGTGTTAAGGGGTCTGTAGGCCCAAGACATCAGTGAAATGGTTAAGAACACTGTTGTTCTGATCCATCCAGTCAAACGAGGCACTAAAAAAAGTTGTGAATGCTCGCAAATGGATTAACCCTGGTGTGCATTCCCCTATTCGATTATGGTGAAAGTACATCTTATTCATGTTGTTTTTTTCCTATTTATTGAAGGCTTCTCAGTCCCCAGTATTAGCTCCGGTTGTACTTTTGACTGTTCCATTTGAGGTTCTCCAGGTAAAGTGCAGTGCAAGAACTTCTTGCTGTTCCCAACATGGTTGCAGAACAGCTTCAGCATCTTCCTGCCCCTCATCCATTTAAGCATTATCTTCACATGGGTTTTGCTGTTCAATCCTCTGATATTAGCCTCCTATCATGACATAAATGAACAAACAAAATGATAACGAAGGATATAGATAAAAACCTAACTAAGGTTACTGTCTTAATATTAGTACATCTCACTAGCGTGTTACTGATAAGAACTTAAAATGAGCACAAGTTCCATCAAGCAATAATGTATTTTATTCTCCACGAAGACAAAGTGATCTAAAATGCATTATAAATACAGGTGAATGAATGCATCAAGTATCTACATAAATTGGCAGAATTAACCCCTTACGCAAAGATTTCTTGTATCTCAACTCACTGATTAAATATCACGAATTTGCAGGGAAAATAAGCAGTGAATAGTCACACATTATCCTTCTCTTATATATATATATATATTAAACATGAGTCTAAATATTTGGTTCCCAAAACATTGAAATCCAAAATGCAGGTCTGGCAATGTGACTAAAAGTAAACATGACTCTACTTAGCTAGTTGAGCAAAAAAAGAAATGCAACGATTGTCCAACTAATGGAACATCAAACAATTACAAACTAGGTGAATTGCTCGGGTAAAATGAAATAAGGGTACCAAAACTTTGGTATATGTATCAAATTGGTACCAAAACTTTGGAATTTGTATCAAATTGTTAGCAAAACTTTAGAGTTTGTTTCAGATTATGGTATTAAACTGATAGTGGCTGCCGGGATTGATGTGGCAGCCAGATTTGGTCATGTGGCTGCCGCAAAGTTTCGGTAACATGATCTGAAACTCAATTTCAAAATTTTGGTACCAATTTGATACACATGCAAAAGTTTTGGTATAAAAGAAACATTTCACCCGAACTGCTCAGATCAAGGAAGAATAGAAGGTTAAAGGATCAACTTGTATAAAAATGAAATCTTTGTCAATCTAAAGCACAGAGAACACTCAAATGAGAAAATGATAAACAACAGAGAGGCAGTTTCAAAGAGATGGGATATAAGATGCATCAACAAGGAAGCTTTTTGAAAATAGAGATTGTAAAATTACAGAGTGAAATAAGAAATGAAGGAAGAACCTTTGCGAGATTCCAGGTGGTGGCAACGGCAAGAGGTCCATGCTGCTTGATAATACTGTAAAGACTCTGAGAAATGGAAGCAGCTTCAGGAAACGGAACCTTTGGGCTTATCTTCCGCACATTCACTGAGCGTTTCCGTGAGAAATACCTCACCATCGAATTCCTTATAATACCAACACTTCCACCACCAGTTAACCAATTCATCATCCCTCAATCGAATACCTGCTCTGATTAGGGTAAATTAGTTATTAGGGTTTAGTTTGTCTCAGAAGCAGACGGTTATCATGAGTGGGCCATTTCCCTACTAAAACTGACCTCTTTGTAGGAAAAATTTGTCCAGAGCCATTTAATCAAATTACCAATATATCAAGAAATGTTTTAAAAGCCCACGAGGCTGTTGTTCAGTTGCGTGCCAGCTGAAGTAGATTCTCTCGCTTCACCTCATCTTTTACAAGTTCATTTTCTTGGCTTCTTTTTTGGAATTCGATTGTGACATTTCCGAATTTCAATTTATTCTGAGCACAAATCATGGTCTACACTTTTATTTTATGCAAATCAACTCCATCAATAAAATGTTATATAAACAAAAATAATTAATCGAAATTATCATAATTCTTAAATTAGTTTTATTTTTCGCATACCTTTAAACTAAGCGCTTGAGCTTCTATCTATCGAATTCATTATCCCAATCACGCCTGTTAAAATGCTGACGTTTTAGGCTTTGTACTCAAACTAATTGGTGCTAAATTTAACTTGAACTTAGTGTATAATGTTCTATTATAAATTTATTTTTTTTATTTTTTTTTTGTATACATTGTATTATAAATTCATAATATACATTGCTAATTGATTTGTAAATAGAATTTAATTCTAAACAAGAATTGCACAAATATCATCGCCTCTATATAATATCAAATATTATTAATATTCTTTAATAATTAAAATAAAATAAAAAAACCCTCTCATCTATTTGCCACCCACCCTTTCCACTGCACACCTTGCCCATCTCCCCTTCTCACTGAACTTTCAACCGCTATGATTTAATTAGCGAATCTAAACTAATGAGACACCAACCGTACACGTGGCTGTTGCATATTAGAGGAAGATGAGTGGCCCTAAATCCACGTGGACGGAATCAAAATTAAACTTAAATTTCGTTAAATTTGGAACCACCGATATATAAGACAGCCCCCCCAGAAGGCAATTGGAAGGAGGTAATGCGAAAGGCACAACAAACAAGAATTGGTGCGGTGGTCGAGATCCGGCGAACCTCGTCGGATTTCAAAGCTACACGTTCGGATCTCCGCGCCGTCTTTCCGTTGAGGATATTTTCCGTCAGAAATATTTATATATATTTAGGAAAACAATGAAGGGAACGTGCACTCTCGTGGCTTCCATGGTCGCCCTGTCCACGGCGGCCTTGTCCTCCACCTCCTCTCCAGGAGAACGCGGCGTCGCTTTATATCCTTCCTCCAATGAGGTACTTCATGCAAGCTGAGCTCTTATTCTTCGTATTTTGTGAGAAATTGAATCATATTTCTGGATTTGAATTTGACTGTTCTGTAAAAATATGTTGTAGAAATAGTATATGCTTTGTTCTTAACAAACAATCATTTAATATTTGGATTAATAAAATTTATGAAGATGAGTTGGTTGAAGAATGATTTTAATTTGAAGATGACTTTTCGGATCTCAAGATATCTCGATGTATTGGGTTTGGAAATTATGTGCCTTATTTTGATAATGTCCTTTGAAAACAAGGCCTTTTGTATGTGAAGAAAAGATTTTATTCAAATTTTATATTTAGGGCTCAACTACAACAATGGGGGAATATGGTGCACCGAATGCTTGTGTATCGTCAGATAAGGAGAAATTCGCGCCAAGGTTTGATGGGTTGAGGTTTATTGAGACACTGATTACAGCTCACAGATAATCTGAGAGAGCTAAGCTAATTATATTTTGTGATTTGTTGAGGCAAAAACCCTTTTGGTTTAAGATGTGATTAAAGAGTTTTTTTTTTTGTTTTTTAGCTTTGGCAATTTGCGGTTCCTGATTGTTGTTGGTATAAACCATGAACTCCAAGGGTGAGAGGTTCACAATTTTTTTTTTTTTCAATGTGCTCTTGGTGTTTTTGTATTTCCTGCGTCATATCTTAAATGCTTTAACCATACTATTCAATTTGTTATAATTATATTGCTATTTGACTAATTTTCGAGTGTGAAATGCTGCTTGTATTGCTTTTTTTTTTTTACATAAAATATTTATATTTTTAATTGACTGATATTTTTAAATTTTTATAAACTGTATTTTTTCTTTGGGAATCAGTTTTTAAAATTTAAATAAAAGTTAAAAATAAATTTTTTTCCTTCAAAAAAACACTTTTTTTGAAGCGGAATGTCAAACATGCCAGAGAATGCTGAACATCAACTTCGTTGTAAAAACTGACTAAGTCCGACTGGTTTTTATTCTAAAAACTGGAGGGAAAAAATTCGGTAAAAAAACAATATAGTCGGTTCAATCAGAAAAATTTCGGCCAGTTTTGATCAGTTTTTTTGGATTTTTTTTTAATTTTTTGCCAAAAAAAAATTTTAATTATTAATTTTGGTTCAGTCTAGTTAATTTAACTAGTATAATTAAAAAATTGATCTCAAAACTAAATGGATTAATTATAAACTAATGAAATTGGTTAAAATAAATATATTTTTTAAACAATTAATTTATTTTTATTTATAAAATAATATATTATTTTATTTTTTTATGTAGAATTATTTATTTATTTTTAATTTATTTTTATAATTTAAAAATTTTAATTGATTGTATTTTTAAGTTATAAATTATATTTATATTTAATAATTAATTAAATATTTAGTTAAATAAAAAAATATAATTTTAAAAAAAATAAAAAAAAGTATTAGATATTTGTACACTAAAAAAAATTTCTAATAATTTATTTTTTATTTTTATTATATATGAGATATATTATATTTTATTATATAAGGGATATGTTATATTTTATAAAAAATATTACGTACAGTTCGATTTCAAATTTGTGGTTCAGTGGCTTTTCTGATTCATTAATTTTACAAGAATCCAAATCAATGTGTATTGTATTGTATTGTGTGAGCTTTTGCTTCTACATCAAGATCATGAATGATGAATCCAAATCAATGTAAAACGGTTACTTATAGAAACTAATTAATATTTACATCTGACGGGATAGTGATTGATATCTTTTCTTTTATTTTCAGTAGTCATGAATGATGTGTCCCTTTAATTTTTTTATATGCCACTAATATTAAATTTTGTCACATGGCATCTTTAAAATTGGAAAATGGAAAAAAAGATGGTAATAAAGAGGGAGAGAGTACTCCGGTGTAAATATTTTGAGAAATGAGTTGACATTGAAATGTATTACCTTTTTTAAAAGAGATAATTTTATTAATTTAAATTAGTAATATATTGATTAAAATATAAATATAAATTTACTAAAATTTATAAAAGATGAAATAGCAATATCTAAATTAATAGAATAATAAATCAATTTAATTCTTATAAATTTAATAATAATATAATTATTATTGTAATAATTAGAATATAAATAATTATTATTTTGTAATATATTTACCATCATAATTTGGTTTATTATTTATGTTAGAATATATTTTGTTTACTTAAATTTTCTATATAAAAATAAAATGTTGCAACAAAATAATGAAAACTGAAATATTGTAATAAAATGATAGAAAAAAAAATTTACATCTACTGGTTGATAAAAAAAATTGTAGAGAAGTGATTTTTGGAAAAAAAAAAATCAAAAAATTATCTCTTATTTAATGAATATGAATGGATAAAAAAATAAAATAAAAAGTCACAGAAAATATGAGTTTTTCCCATATCTGTATTATTGCTACATAATACAGGTAACAATTGCCAAATAACAGGAACCAACAAATAACAGGTAACAATTCCGAGTCGGCAGTTTCTTAGTTTAATAACCAATAATTATACGACGACAACCGTATAACAAATTTTCTAACAGCCGTCAATTTTTTCTAACATAAAAGTAGTGCTATCCCCTTGAAAACTTGCTTTTATTCTATTTATGTTGTTTAAATATTTCATCTTATGGGTACCAGTGGCCTAGGCCTAGGCGTTGTTTGGGAGTTGATACGGTGTCGTGTTCCTGTGACAAATATCTTCTAGGTGCTCGCATCAATGGCCTCATGTTTCTGTATGGCAACAAAGGGACCCATTTTACGTGAATTGTATGAAAAAAATTCTAAACTTTACATTACACGTAGACGCAATTTTTTAAAAATTTGATGTTAATTGGATAGACTTGATGTCGCTCAAGTGTATGCAGCGATAATATATAAAATGATTAAAAATATAAAATAATAATATGAGAAATACATTGAAAATAATTGCTACATCCTAATTCATAAATTTTCTTATTAAAATTATTGATTTCTCAAAATTAAAATATAATTTATCTTTCTTTTAATTAAATGATATCGGCTTAGTTTATATGAAATGAGTAATTTAATATGTAAAATGATATCGTTTTTTATTATATATTCATGCGATAATTTTTTTTTTTTTTCATATTAGTTTTATTATGTTTTTCATATCATTATTTTATATTCTTAATAATTTTTCATATCATCATGTAAATTCAAAGTGAGGTATAATTTATCCGAAAGTTATGAAACTAAAGTTTATATAATTAATATAAGATTAAATTTTTTTTTTAATTTAGCCTTTTTTTTAATGGGACAAGAGTTTATTAAAATGCCACGTGTAATGTCATGTGCACCAATGCTCTCTCCTCCTCTCAGTCTCAGCTACAAAATCCCCATCTCCCTCCCACCAAAAATTTCAGCGACAGACTGATCAGTTTCTCTTCAAGCAAGGAGTTGTAAGCAGTCAGCTTCTCCTCATTCCTCTCCTCTTCTCCAGGATTCACATTTCTCACCTCTTTCACACCTATTCCTTCCACTGACTTAAAACCTTGTAAGTCCCACTTTTCGATATACATTTTTATTTTCTCAACGACTTCTTGAAGATTTACTCGATCTAAGAGATTTTCTCACTAACTAGTTTTTTATTTTCAGATTCAGCCATGTCTTTCTCTTTCTATAAATATTTGTTCAGTTTCTTCTGATCAATAAATCTTAATCCCTTTTACGTACACCAGGGTAGTACAATGGCATCAGGCACAGCTGCACGTTTCCATGCTTCAGAAACAAAGGTTAATTTGACTCAGATTCTACTCAGAAGCCCAAGCTTGACCCAATCTGGGTTAAGGTCCATTAACATGGTGGATAAGCTGCAAATGAGGTCAAAATCACAATCAATTGCCACTAAGGCTGCGAAGAAGGTGTCTGCGACTGAGAATGAGAGGCCTTCTGCCACTACTATCATTTATAAGCAAGGTCAGGGAATGAACTTGGTGTTTGTTGGAGCTGAAGTTGGACCATGGAGTAAAACTGGTGGACTTGGTGATGTTCTTGGAGGACTTCCCCCTTCCATGGCCGTAAGTAGATGAAACCTTGTTATATTAATTTTAATAATTTCTGCCTTCGTTTCAACTAATTAACTTCATCTGTAGATTTTTGAGCAGGCAAGAGGGCACCGAGTCATGACACAGTTTCTCCTCGCTATGATCAATATAAGGATGCTTGGGATACCTGTGTACTGGTGGAGGTAACTCTGTCCGCGTGATGCTCTTTTGAATTTTTTCGAGTCCTTTCTAATTTAACAATTAATCATGTCCATTGATGGGCATCTGATATTTGCAGATCAGAGTTGGTGATAGAGTTGAAACTGTCCGCTTCTTCCATTGCTACAAGAGAGGAGTTGATCGTGTCTTTGTGGATCACCCAATTTTCCTTGAGAAGGTTTGAAAAGTTGATACAATGTCACTCTGATTTTCTATGATCTTTTATGCCCTAACTTTTGCAATCTAATCCTAAATTATTTGAATTTTTAGGTATGGAGCAAAACTGGATCTAAAATCTATGGTCCGAGAGCAGGAACTGATTATCTGGACAACCAACTTAGATTTAGCTTGTTATGCCTGGAAAGTCATGCTTTCACACTTATGCCTTTCTTTTTCCAATATAAATCAGTGGTTCTTCTTAAACTGTATCTATCTGATACAAGTGAATATCTAATTCATAATATATTCAAACCGTGTCTACTTCTGAATTGATAGTGTTTAATACAGTGTAACAGGATGGACTTCATTAATCATTTCGATACTTTGTAAAGCTAGTAGCTGGATAGTCATTCTGTGGCTTTCAGGCTGCTCTTGAGGCACCAAGAGTTCTGAACTTGAATAGCAGCAAATATTTCTCAGGCCCATACGGTATGCACTCTTCACAAAATCTCCTCACTTTTTCCTTTTTCTTTCGCTTTTAAATTCACTGTGAAAAGGTAAATGTTTGTAAAATATGTATGACTATTATCTGAATGCAGGGGAGAATGTCGTCTTCATTGCCAATGATTGGCACACTGCTCTCCTCCCATGTTACCTTAAAACCGTATACAAACCTATGGGCATTTACAAAGCTGCCAAGGTATTGCTTTGAATTGAACAATTTATGATTCTGGTTAATTTGGAAGTGCTACTGTAGGATTTCTGACTCGTTTACTTTATCAATTTATTATTTATGGTAGGTTGCTTTCTGCATCCACAACATTGCATATCAGGGCAGATTCGCCTTCTCAGACTTTGCACGTCCCAATTTGCCAGACGACTACAAGTGTTCCTTTGACTTTATTGATGGGTATGATATTTCCAATATGAATCGAAACTGTTGATTTCATGAATTACTTCTCTTGCGAAATACTAGAGGTTTTTCTTTTGCTAGGTATGACAAGCCCGTGAAGGGAAGGAAAATCAACTGGATGAAGGCTGGAATTTTGGAATCAGACATGGTTCTCACCGGGAGCCCATATTATGCCCAGGAATTAATTTCTGGAGTAGCAAGAGGTGTGGAACTAGATAACATCATTCGTAAAACTGGCATCACTGGTATTGTAAATGGTATGGATGTACAGGAGTGGAATCCTGCTACAGATAAATACATCAGCATCAACTACGATGCCACAACTGTAAGTCCCTGTAGTAAGTTTTTAGTTCCCAAGCAATGCATATTAAATATGATAGAAGGGTGGGAATTTTTGACGTTTTCCATGTTTAGGTTATGTCTGCAAAGCCTTTGTTGAAGGAAGCTCTTCAAGCAGAAGTTGGATTGCTTGTGGACAGGAATATTCCTGTGATAGGCTTCATTGGTAGACTAGAAGAGCAGAAGGGTTCAGATATTTTTGTTGCAGCTGTTTCGCAACTGATCAAACATAATGTGCAAATAGTAATCCTTGTAAGTAACATAACTAATAATTAACAACATTCCTTTTCTCATGTTACTGCCACTGTGAGATGCAGAACGATAAAATTAAATCTTTGATGATACGGTCTGTTGTTACTTTCAGGGTGCTGGCAAAAAAAAGCTTCGAAAGACAGATTGAAATGCTTGAAGAATTGTATCCTGATAGGTGCAGAGGAGTCACCAAATTCAATGTCCCATTGGCCCACATGATAATAGCAGGTGCTGACTTCATGTTGATCCCAAGTAGATTTGAGCCCTGCGGTCTCATTCAGCTGCAGGCTATGCGATACGGAACAGTAATGGCTCTAAACTTTTTTTTTCCCCCTTTTATGATACTGTCCTCATTCCATGGATTTCCTTATGACTTGTATTAGTGGCAATAATTATAACATAAAATTCTGCTGCAGGTGCCCATCTGTGCGTCTGCTGGTGGTATCGTTGATACTGTTAAAGAAGGTTACACAGGATTCCAAATGGGTGCTTTCAATGTTGATGTAAGCAATGTGATGATTGATATAGTTTTAATACTGAAATGATGAGATTCATCAATTGCTCTTCCTTTTCCCAGTGTGAGAGAGTTGATCCAGCTGATGTAGCTGCAGTTGTGACAACTGCTACAAGAGCTCTTGCCAGCTACGCCACCACTGCTTTAAGAGAAATGATCCTAAATTGCATGACCCAAGATCTTTCATAGGTTTGTACATTACTAAGAAATTTGGTGGTCAGCATTAATCTGTTAATAAAGAAACAAATTTGGGAAAATGTCTCAGTTTTGACTTAAAATTCATATTGGTTATGATGCAGGGACCAGCCAGATTGTGGGAGAAGGTATTCCTAAGCCTAGAGGTTGCTGACAGCGAACCTGGCATTGAAGGGGAGGAGATTGCTCCTCTGGCCAAGGAAAATGTTGCCACTCCTTGAGCAGCAAAGATACATAATACTTTGACGGTTTCTGATATTGAGCATAGCAAATACTTAAATCCATGACATCTATTCCAGTTCCAAGCCCTACTGAGATGGGAGCAGTCTGGCGGTTACCGGTAATACGGTGTTTTCTAATTTCATGGTGTTCTCGTCTTATTGGATGATGTTTGAATCAATGTGAAGAGAACCAGTAACTAACGTACGTAATCCTTATTTCGAGGAACTAAACATTGAGTATCCGCAGCCTTTGCAAGGCTTATGTTGGTAAGTAAAAAGCTCACCTAATGCAGGTGTGTTATTTGACCCTAATGTTAAGTGGTGGATATTTCTTATTTTGGTGTACTTTGCAAAACTAATTCCACTTTCGGTGTTTTTTTGAAAAAAATTCGGAAAGTGTAGTCAAACCTGCGGTGCGCCGGTTTGAGTGGCGCATTGAGCAGTGAGCGACTTGAAGTGGCACACAGCTTCGTGCGCTGGTCACGTGGCGAGTGCGTGCCAGTACGCCACTTCCGAGCCATGTGGCAGGTGCAGAACAGGGCGCCACTTGAACTGCGGTGCACCAATTCAAGTGGCGCACTGCTGGGTGCCCACCACGTGTTCTCCTAAAATCTGCACCCACCTATTTTCTCATCAATTTTCAGCTTTTCTTAGCAAAATAGTATTATTGAGTAGAGTTTTTGAAAAAAAAAAAATGTAAATTCGTGAATCATTGAATGAGAATTTATTCTCTTTGACAACTTTTACCAAATTATGTAGAATTCATTTATACCGTGAACTATTCAAAATCTAATATAAACACTTTTTCCTCCAATAAACCATTAAACACATCTTCACCAAGCAAAACCATTCTCAAATTCATATTTTCAGTCAAGTTTCATATTTCTCTTCATTTACTCTCATTTCTTCCTATTCACTTACACAAATTCAAAAAATTTTCAACTTCATATTTTCTCTTAAGTTTTGTATTTTTCTCAACTTACTCTCATTTCTTTGGATTCACTCACACAAATTCTTGTTAATTTCTTCTTTTAACTAGAAATCATTTATTTACTTCTTAGTTTAGCAAACTCCTCATATTAAAAGGTTAGTATTTCTTATTTATTTAAAATATTTATTAAACATATTAAACAATGCATTCAATATCGTTTATGGTAATTCATTGGGATTGTGAGATAATTTAGACTCAAGTTGGTGCTACTTTGTAAACGGACATGCAAAAACTGTTATTTTAGTTGAAGAATTACACATGAAAGTTTTATTATATCAGATTAAAACAACTTTGAATTTGGATAGTAATGCAGTTATCAAAAAAATTTTATATCGAGCTCCAATGTGTAATCAATGTAGAAATTTATTTTTTTCACTTATACAAATATGATGAGAAAACGAAATTGCATTGATGCGTCAAATTGTTAGCAAATTTTCTAGCTTGCAATTTATTGAATTATTTATTGAGTTATCTTTTGGTGCAACAATTGAACAACATAATATTGGAGGATATGAATCTTTAAATCCAAGTTTGTTTGAAATGAGTGGGTCTAGTCATTATGAAGATAATTTGAATATGGATGACTTTGAAGATTATGATGGTTATGAGGAAAACGATGATATCGATGATAATGAAAATGAGGAGGATAACACTGATATTGATGAGGATGATGAAGAAAAAGAAGAAGAAAATGAATATGATCAATTGATTGAAAGTGGTCGTAGAGCTGAATATGTGATTGATAGAGATCATTGGACACACATAAATAATCATGATATAAATGAGATGAAAATGAACAGAAATATACCATATGCAAGTATAATATGGGATTCTTCAAAGGAGTTTCGCATAGGAATGTAATTTGATTCAAAAGAAGATGTAAAGGCTGCGGCGAAGGTGTATTCAATGAATGTCAGACGACAATTTAAAAGTTGTGAATCAAAACCAACTATAATCACCTTGTTTGCAATATTGGAAAAGGATGTGATTGGAGATTGTGAGCCACATAAAGAAAAAAACTAGTATTTGGGAGATAACTCAATACAATAGCTCTCACTTGTAGTGCTTCTGGAGATTCACAGGACCACAGGAGTTTTGACTCTGAGTTGATATCGGGCTATATTAAGAGCATGTTGTGAGAGTAACCTGACATTATGGTGAAGACACTTATTTAAGACATGAGAGACAAATTTAACATAACTCTTTCATACAAAAAAGTATGGCATGCAAAGTAGAAAGCTATTGGAGAATTGTTTGGAGATTGTGATAATTTCTATTTACACCTATGTGACATCCTGCATAATACATGTATTAGAAACAGAGGTTCTGTAACATCCTCAACCGTTCATACATGCATTATCACATACATTTCATTTGAACATATATATTTTATAAATGTTATTCACATGAAACACATGCATACAAAGGGATTTTAGCTAGAATGTGCTCACGAGGTAGACTTGCCACGGGTGGGTTTAACGCAATAGGAACAAGTCGTACTTGTTTAGTTATAATTTTAATGAGGACACAAGATAATGAAAATGAAATTAAATAAAATGATTAAATTTGAAACAAATTAATTAAAGTAGACAATTTGACTAGATAGTATTTTTGGCACTAGGTACATGAAAATATGTAGAGAAAATAATAATAATAATAATAATTAATTTTTTATTATTATTATTTATTTATTTAAATTTATTTTAATAAATCAGAAAAGTAAAAAAAACAAATGAAAATTTGAATGGGATAAAGTTGGCTAAGTTAAATCAAATTAGGCAGCTCCATTCACCCGATTGTCTTCTGTTCTTCTTCTCTCCATTTTCTTCAGTTCTCCTTCAAAAGCTCCAGCCAAAAATTAGTCCTCATTTGAGTAATTGTTCCTTCTTTGTTGTTAATCATGATTTGGGTGTTGATGGGTCATGGTTTATGGTAAGAAAGTTGCTAAATATTATATACCAAAATTCTCGGATTCTGCTTCTGTACTACTACCTTGGAGTCTCATTTTCTTCATGTTAGATACCGATTCTGAAGAAGCACAAAACATGAAACTTGTAGATTTATGTATTAGATTTATGGCTATGTAAATGCTTTTGCAAGATTTGGTATCTGTGAAAAGATATTGACATCGGACTCGAACTAGTTCCATTGAGCAACCTAGCTGAATCATCTACTGTTTTAATTCTGTTTATATATGATAGAGTCGATAATTGATGAAACTCAAAACATGAAAGTTGTAGATATATGTGTTATCTATTTACATACCAAATTTCAGGACTAGATTATGGGCGGATGTTGAGTTATAGGCAAGAGAGTCATACATGTTCCATATTTGAGCTGTCTGCTTAGTGTCCTGGGCAGATCCAATCAATTGTTTGACAATTTTGAGCTCCTTATAAACATAATCTATAAATGGTCAAAACATAAAAGTTATAGGTACAGTCTTAGCTAAATTTTGGCACAAATTTCACCTCAATATGTTATGTATGTTGTGAGTTATAACCTTTATAAATCAGACTGGTCTGGATATCAGCCTTGTTTCTGACCAGTCACAATTACCCCATCATATGAGAACCTTAGAGGCAGAATGAATGAAAGTTTTCAACATGAAAAATGTTTCATTTTAACATATCTATGTTAATAAAAATTGTCATACAAATATGACGTACACGTTGTAAGATATGAAGAAGCAAAGTTGGTGTCCCAAAACTGCCTAAGGTCAAAAACAGGGCAGAGAACAGAACATGTTTATAAATTGCATAAAATATTCCACAATGGTCCAATTGTCATGAAATTTAGATACGTGGTAGCCCTACATGTTAGCTTTAATTAGAAATAAGAATCATACAAATTGGATTAGTATAGAAAAAGTGAGAAGCTAATGAATGCATGAAGGTCACACTGCCATTATACCAAATCCTAGTTAGTGGTCCTTAAAATGCATATTTCAATTTGTTTAAGTTTCACTAAGTTTATTTAGCTACCAATTGACCAAGTATACATTCAATTAGGTCCACAGCATATTGGAGAGCCTCAATGAAGTGAAAGACAGTAAGTTAGAGGTTTAGTAATAAAAGAAAATGTGAGTTTAATTATCAAATGAATTCTTTGGTACGTGCTACGTGTAATGTGATTATTATGTGCTACGTGTAATGTGACTTGATTTGCTTTATTTGAATTA
>CATIWF010032289.1:0-10129 GCA_949630135.1 Balakata baccata
GATTTTTTGCCTACTTGTGATTCTAACTATTCGTAAATGTGCGGCAAAGCAAAAAGTACGAAGCAAGTAAACTGTTTTTTTTTTTCTTGAAATCTAAATCCCTATTAATAATATAGAGGGTTATAAAATATTATTTGAATGTCCATAACTCTCATTTAATCTTCCTAATAGATTAATTGTCTCCTTTTATTATAATTTATTCACATAATTAAATATGTAATTTATGCTTTTTAGATGTCCATTTATAAGCTTATAAATAGAAGTTTGGTGAATGAACAAATTACAAGTGATATATTTTTTCAATTCTTCCTTTATCTATTTACTTTATTCTTTAGTTACTTTTATTTATTTTTATAACATGTTATCATAACGAATTCTCTCGACAAGGTAATAAGATATGTTTTATTCATGATTTTTATCTATTATAATTGTTAATGGTAAATAAGTTTGATAAATTATTGCATATAAAAATGATTTCTTTTTTTATCTTCAAATTCTATTATGTTTTATGTTTATGATTACGAGAGTTTTATATGTAATAAACTTCTCTATTTGTGTGTTTATATTTCATATATTTTATGCACATTTATATCATATTTATGTTGTTTATATATTATTTTATGTGTATAATATTTTTTTGTTTATTTTTGTTGTCAATATGTTTGTTAATGTTTTTTATTAATATATATATATATATATATGTTTTTTTTTTCAAACTTAATGATAATAGTACTAATTTTAGTAATGTATTTGTTAACATGCCTTAAATATATGTAATTAGATCTAATAAATTATAATGAGAAAAGACATTTAGTATTTATAATTAATTGAAATTAAAATATTCAATGAGAATTAATATTAAGTAATTTATTAATTGAAATTATATTATATATGTACATGTTATAATTTGTGCATATTATGATTATTATATAGACACATGATTATACAAATGCAATAAGAAGATTATCCACTTAGAAACAAACTACAAAGGCATGTACAACTTGATAATGGGAAAATATTATCATTACACATGTATATCACGTGTTTGTTTCTTTATAATTTATACATATATTTTTTTGGATGTTTATACACTTGATATATATATCCATATATATGTTTATTTAATTATTATTTGACTACTTATAACTAATAAACATATCATTAATCATTAAACAAGTATATTCATAAATAGAATGAATATAGTTTAATATTATAAATTATTCTTTTTAATGATAAAATGTCATAATAAATTTTACATATTTGATATAAATATAATCATAGCATATTAATCAATAATATGACTAGAATTACATGCTGTTATTTCTAATTTGATTAATATATTTATTTTATCATATTATTAATGATAAATCTTGTAAAATTAGAGTTTATGGCTTTTAAAATTAGTAAAAAAAAAATATTTGTCGTGAATATTGGATGCTAAAGTTTACCTTGACGTAAATGGTCTTGGTAATATTAATAAAAAATGAATCTAAAAATCTAATCAAGATAAGACTAAGGCTTAAATTTTTCTTCGTCATTATCTTAATGAAAGATTAAAATATAATTATCTCATAGTGAAATACCCTCTTGTTCTTTGGAACAATTTGAATATTTTATTAATTGGATATATACTTGAAGTATACCAAAATACTTAGAATAAATTGAATATTTTGTTGTATTTATAAAAAATTTAGTTAATTTATATCAAGACTCCCTAAAAAAGAAAATTACGTATGAAAAAACAAACTTTGATGATGACTTATTTTTGAATGATTGAGCAAGACACACTTAGATATTGCACTTTTTTTTTTAATAAGGTAATAAGAAGATTGATTCATGAAAATGCTCAAAAAAAATTGAAGCATCCATATTATGAAAGAAAGTTTATGACAAAAATTTTATTTATGTGTGCTTAAATACAATATTTTAATTTATTTGATTATATTATTTTAATATTATTATCTGTTTAAATTTGTGCGATCAAATAATATATTATATCTTTATAGTTATTATAATTTATTTGTTTTTTTTAAGAAATATGAATGTTTCTTACTTATTGAAAGTGGTGAAGATATATGCTTAATAGAAAGTACAATGACATATACTATGTTGAAAAATAAAAAATATTTATCTAATTTAATTATGATGAAAGCAAATGTTAGTACAATATCTTGTTCAGCAAACTTGGTAGAAGGCTCTGGAAAAGCTCATATCCTCTTAAATAATGAAACAATATTCATAATTGATAATATATTATTATCAACTAAATAAAAAATAAATATGCTAAATTTTAAAGATATATGTTATAACGGGTACCATATTGAGACTTCTAATCACAATGGTATAGAATATCTTTATATTCTATCAAAAATTTCAAATGAAAAATGAATTTTGAAAATGTTGCCCATGTTATTTTCTGGTTTGTACTATACTAAAATTAATGCAATCAAAGCACATGCAAAAATGAACAAGATATTTATTGATAGAAATATTTTTACTGTTTAATATGATTGGTTGGATCATTCCAAATCAATTATAATGCATAGAATAATTGAGAATTCAAATGGATATCCGTTAAAGAATTAGAATATTTTTTAATTTAATGAACTCTCATGTGTTACTTATTTTCTAAGCAAATTGCTAATTCGATCTTCATTAGCAAAAGTTAGATTATAATCCACTGCATTTTTAGAAATACGTTGACCTATTAATCCACCAAGTAGACTATTTAAATATTTAATGGAAATGATAGATGCATCTATACGATGATCAAATGTGTGCTTATTATCAATTTGCAACATGACGTTTGTGAGATTACTTGCTCAAATAATTAAATTACATGTAAAATTTTCAGATTATTCAATCAAGTCTATACATATTGATAATGCTGGTGGATTTATATATCAATCTTTTATTGATTATTGTATGTTAGTTGGAAAAACTATCGAAAGACTTGTTATTTATGTTCATACATAAGATGGTATTGTAGAATCATTTATTAAACACTTCGATTAATTGTAAGACCATTATTTATGATAATAAAACTCCCCATTTCGGCTTAGGGACATACATCGCTGAAAGGAAAGATAACGTCGCTAAGCACATGCAGCGATGCCAGGGCAGTCTCTATAAACGCTGTTGCAACCCCTGATTTAGCAACGCCAAAGAAATGGTGTCGCCGTTCTATGTGCCTGAAAGGCGTCACTAAATAGCGACGCCGCAGCATTGCTACAAGAAAACTTGTGTCGCTAAACGTCGGTGACAAAAATGAATAAGCGATACATTAGTGACAATTCTAGCAACAAGTAATAGGCGTTGCTAGGTCAAGAACGCGACTTAGTGTCGCTATGGTATGATAATATAAAATAGTTTATTTAATGGCGACAACTTCTAGCGTCACTAATGACATCGCTATTTGTACTTTTTTATAAAATAATATTTCGAAAATAATCAGCTGCTTATAAAATAATCTACTTATAAAAACACATATTGACATCTTGTAATTAATCATTATTTATACCATTCAACATTCACTATAATCTAAAATTCTTTGTTTTATGTAAAAAAATCAATACAATAATAAAATTACAAATTAAAAAAAATACATTAGAAATTGAGCCAAATCAAATAAGGTAATTTCCACATTTATTCACAATATATTTATAATAGCATATGTACCTAGTAATTGATATCCAAATAAAATCAAGTTACAACAATTTACCATTATGAATTACAACAAAACGATCAAAGCAAATAACAAAACTAAATTTACTGAAAGACTGACATTCTTCATCACTAGTATTGACTTGAATCAAGAACTTCAAAAGTTTCCTCCTCAAATTTCCAGTTGCCTGATCAAGATCGGCAATCTGTAAAAAGCACAAGACTTTGTAAATTTATAAAGAAACACATTAATTGATGTTCTTGCAAAATGATCAAGTAGTGCTTTTATCTTTTCCCCAATACAAGGGAGAATCGTTTCTAATCAATAGAAAAATGGTCAAATGGAATTAAAAAAAGAGTCCCCTGTACCTTCTCATTATCTACACTATGCACCACCACTGTACAGTTAGGAACTCCAACTGCTCAAGAACAGTTACAAAAATTATATTCAATAAAAAGAAACAAGGGTTTTTTAACCATCAAAGAAAATGAAGCATACCCAGTATTATCATTCCAAGTTATTCTAATAATCCCTACAAAATTTTATTATGTTTGGGTATACTGTTCCTAATTAATTATCAATAGCACATATAATTAATCACAATGTATTTGTTTGGTCTCTCATTCCTCGCTAAGTGTAAGCACTTATCACAACTACTCAGATAAAGATAATCGTCATCACTAATTAATTAATTTACACAGTAATGAACATACACAACAATTATTTTTTCTTAGCAATAAAGTTCATTGCAGGACCAACCATAATGGAAATTGCTTCCTTGCCACTACAATGAGGGCATAAAATGCTTAATTTTTCATTTTTCATTACATTCTACTAGGTCTACAACTCCCTCTTAGCATATCATTGCCAATAGCATTGGCCAACTACTCCCTCAGAGCATTGTGAGATTCTATAAGAAGTATCAAACAAAAATCCAGAAACAACGAACTCTACATGTTTTGAAGTCCAAGAAAGGGTAAAAGTGCTCAACTTTCATTTAGGAAATTCATTCACTTTTTTCCTATTTTCATAGAGTATAATTTTTCTTTGAAATGTGTATTAATTATAAATGAAACAACTTTTTTTCTTTGATAAATTGCAGACTCAATTAATGGTAAATGAGAAATTCATTTATGATTAATAGAAGAAAACAAATCTAATGAAATAAGCAAGATAAAATGATTTACCCTTTCATTCTTCAGCTTTCAAATATTATATCCATAAAATGAAAAATGTAGAAAACACATACCCAACAATTAATCAAATTGAACGAACAGAGAGTAGACCAGTTAGGCTTCAAATTACCCCACTAGGTTCTCAACAGCCCTAAAATTATAGGAAAATAAAGAGTAAAAGCCTTCTAATAATAGGCCCAACTGATGCTAAATTGGTTCAAGGAAACTATGGCCACTTTGCTTGGTTACAAGCTATGACATACCTATCTCATACCCATGTCAACTTCGATATTAAGCTTTGAAACTTAATTGCCTTTCATATGATGTTAGGAACGTAGAATATAATTTATCACTTCAATCTCCAAAAATATTGGGATATACAATCACAAAGAAAAATCAAAATGTTACTTTATTCACTAATTAGTTTATGTTACATAAGAACTGAAATTATTGGCTATTATGTTACATTACACTTGATAATCTCCAAATATCAACTAGTCAAGCAAACATAGGTGGTGTTAGAAAATAAAGAATATTGTTAATTCAATATTCGAATAAAATGACAAAAGGAAGGTAGAGCAAATATGAGACTTGTATTTCACACAGTGTCTTTAAGACAAATTCACCCCCTACCAATGATGTTTAGAAAAATCGGCATTTGTCTCTTATGATATAACAAATATCAAATAGATGTTGAATGCACAACACCCACTTACAACGAACTAATTATATGCCTTTCTCTCTATCACTTTGAGAAGAAAAGAAGAAGAAGATTTTCCCAATAATAGCAAAAACTCCAAAACCAAAACTCAAACCAAAAACTCCTATTTATACTAGATGGATGAGACATGAGATTAATTGTGATTAATCTCTTTAAAAGCTACCAATTATGCCTTTGTAACATTCACATAATTGTGAATTTCATTTTCTGTGAATTTAATTTTTGAAACATCAGAAAATGAAATTCCAAAAGATAAGAAGCTCAAAAAACAAATCTGAAAAATAATCCACACGGACATGTAGAATCCACATGGACGTATAGAAACCACACGAGAGTGTGGATTAGCTTGCATACACTGCAGTACAACGATACGGGTCCATATGGGAGTGTTAGAAGTATGACCGTATGAAACGATATGGGAGTGTGGAATCAACACACAATATGGCCATGTGGAATCTACAGGGTGTGCTAGACCCTTGGTGATGTAGAACGACACGGGAGTGTCGCTTCAATTTCCAAAAATAAAAAGAAATGTAAGAATTAGGCTTGATTTGGATCATAAGATTTTGGCCCGATATTCGAGTACATAGGTCACGCACCCATGCATTGGCCTATCCCAGACTATGGATTTGCACCCCCTCTGAGCTTGAGCGCACGCAATAGAGCCTTTCATACTACTTTCTTACCCATGTAAGAATGCATATTACTATATAAATACAAGTTCAATTTTAAATTTTAGTGATGTGGGACAACTCTTGCTTTCACTTTTCCTCTTTATATCAGTTTTGTCATGCCCCTTGAAGATGGCCATGATAAACTCACCATCGAATTCCTCTCCACTCTTCAAGTGATCAAAGATCTAAAACATCCTCTTGGCTATTACAACATTCAATTTTGTCTCTTTGGCCAATCACAAGAGATGACAAAGCATCAACTTGCAGATGCTTTTGGCTTCAAAAAGGTGGGCCTTATCAATAATCAAGTTATGCATCTTTCTCCCCTTGATGTGTGGAAAAGCATCTCTCTTGAAATGTGTCTTGACAAGCAATCCAATGCAAAGCACATCAAGACACTTTCTCACTTCATCCTTCACAAAATCATCACTTTCTCTATCAATGCAAGAAGTGAAAGTAATGAGAAAGTCACTCACATTTTCTACTTTTATGCCATGATTCACAATCGGCCTACTGAAATGGCCCATCTTCTTCTTAACAAGTTTCAGTCCATGGCCTCCACTACCAAAGGAACAATTTCTCTCCATGCTCAAATCACTTATCTTGCAAGGTATCTTCATCTCATGATGGATGAAAATTATGCACTTTTTTCTTCTTCTCGCTCTCAATATGAGAGCTTCTTGGACATCCAATTTCTCCTAAATTGGAAGGCCTTTCAAAGAGGTTGATAACTTTTTCTATGCCTTTGGAGAACACGGTGCCCAAAAGGCCATAAGGAAGCGGGCAAGACTCTCCATAAGAGGAGAAAGTTCAAGTGCACCAAAAATGCCTCCACCACCACCTTCTCAACCACAACAAATTACCTTGCAAAATCTTTTTGACTTTCAAATGCAATCCTTCAACACCATAATGGATATGATGTAACACCTTCACTTGGATATTCAAAGCATGCAAGGGCAACTCAATCTTAATGTATGCACTCATAGCTTTGAACAAGCTCCACCATTTGAGAGGGAGCAAGACATTCATGAAGAGGAAGAAGGTGGTGATGAGGAATAAGAGGCAAGTGATAAAGAAGGAAATGCATAACTTAATATTTTTCTCTTTCCATTTTTAGTTTGCAACATTTTTTTATGTAACACATTTCCTTTCAATAAAATGATTTCTTGTTCTTTATCTCTATGTCAATTTGGTGATTGCAATTCATTATTTTTTGATATTGACAAAGGGGGAGAAGAAAGAACATGAACTATGCAAAAAATTAACTTTATCAACTATGTTGACTTTTTAACTTGAGGTATTAAATATGTTTTATACATTTAAATGATGTGAAACTTTGAACACTTATTATTTAATATATCAATTTGATTATAGCAAAGTCAATTTGTTATTTTTGTCTAGTTTGATTGTCAAAATAAAAAAGGGGGAGATTGTTAACCTTAGGGTGATTGCTCTGTATTTTTATGTTGACAATCAAATTAAATGTTACTAACATCTTCGTTGAGTATTGTTTTGATAGTGTTTAAAGTTTCAGCACATTTGGTTATATATTCCTCATTGAACAAGTCAAGCATTTTTTGAAGAAGCGTAACTCCCGACCGGAATTCCTTATACAGACCGGAAAATATTGTCTTCTGATCTTCCAAAGTTCCAGTAGTGGAAGCAGACCGGGACAGGAGATGTCTCGACTAGGACATTCCATTTCCAAACCAGGACATGTTAAAGTCCGACTGAAATATTCAAAAGGACATGACCGTTGAAGAGAAGACACCACCAAAATGTGTCAAGTCATCATAATGTCAAAATGACCAAAGTCAAACTGACTTAGGTCCCGACCGGGAAGAACTCAAGGCCAGCAGACCTAAATCCTCGGTTATGACATCATCGGGCAAGTCCCGACCGGGACACAAGGAATCTCGACTAGGAAAATTGAATAGGGACTAGCCATTGGATGATTCTATCAACCAGAAGATGCCACGTACCAAAATAGGCTATTTCTCGACTGAAAAAGCTATGTTCCTTACTAGGAACCCCTCTCTGCAGACAACATTTAATGCACTTGTAAGAGAACATTAGAAAGAGTTATGACACTACTTTGTAACAGCTAATTGGTAGGTAATCAGTATAAATACCCTACCAAAAGAACATTTAAGATAGCTAACTACTTTCAAAATGCAAAAACTCTTGCACTTTATTTTCTCAATCTTCACTAATTATTTGTGTAAGGATTATGATGGGTTTTGAACATGTATCACATACATATTATGCAATAGAAAGTAAAATTTTTCAAAACCTGAATCAAAGGATTCTACTTGTGCCAATTAAAACTAATTTAACCAAAGAAAATTCATAAATTATACCTTTATAATTTCTTGATTTTTCTTCAACGTCTCACCTTGTTAGGTTGTAGCAAACTACAACAATCCAATTTTGGATTTTCTCTAATAATATCCACGAGAAGATGAGAGGATGAAACCACTAGGGAGATGGCTTGAACATACCTTAAAGTGCTAGCAATGGTACATGTTAATATGAGAGGAAAATTAAACTCTTTAATTTTCTTGTTGTCTCCAAAAAATTTTCTTCTCCCAAACTTTTTTTCCTTGTCTATTTTCTATTTTTTGGAGTTTTTTAGATCTAAAAGAAAATCAAAAAATTAGATCAAAATTGAAGAGAGGAGAAAGTGAAGAGACATGGATAGTGAATTGACCAATTTATAGGGGAATTGGGGCGTTGTTGTGGGTTGGCGCACGCAGCAGCCCACCTGGGCTTGCCTGTAGGCTTGCCAGGCCAGCGAGCTCGTCAACCCCCCCTCCCCGAGTAATTTTTTCCCATGATCTTATCGTGAACTGACTCGAAATAATTCTCTCATATTTTGGATCTCATCCAAAGCCATTTTACTCATTCTTTACATCTCCAAAGCATGTGACCCATTAGATTCCCGATTATATTAGCCACTTAAATTATCAAATAATTTAAGCAAATCATGAGCGGTATCTAGCAATACATCATGATCCCCAATTGATCGAAAAGTCAGTGGTTTGACTACGAACCTTTCCATAGACAACAATATGTGCAATTCGTCCTTTCACCATCCTATACCCCACTCGGTTCAGAGTATGGACTATGTGTTAGCTTCCACTAGACTGACTATGTCACATCTAGCCTAAGTGATGTTAGATCTTGTCATTGGGACTTATTACTCTATTAGACATGTCACTTAAGTCCATCTTCAGGACATTTCCACTATGGCTAGAGATTCCCGAGTAATGATCCCGATAAGAGGTTGTGGGTATACTCTCCTTCTATTAGGAGTGGTGAATCCTCTATTGGCTACCCAATTACCTTCGAATATCTCAAGTTGTATCCAATCACCACCCTATGAGCGACCTCTATAAGGCAACAAACAATGAAGTTAAAGCACAGAATTAGTATCTAAGATATCCTTGAGTACCTTAAGTCTAAGGATACTTACCCCATTGCTATGATGAGACTATCATTGACATTTGAATAGATAATTCATATGATCATCTCATAGCAAGTCATCCAATGTACTTGACTACTCTTAGCAAGCATCCATATGTTAACTTTGAACATCTCATGTTCACAACTTATGAGATCTACTACTTGATCCAAGTATAACATGTACTAGTCTATCCAGATCAACAATGTCTCATCTTGTTGATCCTATGACTAGTGATAATTTAGATATTAACATAATTACACATGATAGGAATCTCATTATCATGATCCTATCATGATTTCTTTCATGCTATGTTTCATATCATGGACTTTCATTAATCAGTTTAAGATCTATATCAATTCATATGCAAATGAATACTAATATAATGAAAGAATGTCTTTATGAATGTGTACACTAAGTGCCTGAGCAATT
>CATIWF010032291.1:0-34180 GCA_949630135.1 Balakata baccata
TCATACAACCTAAGGATTGTGATTTAGTGAATAAAAACTATCATACGACCGAAGGGTTGTAATTCAATAGATAACACAAGCTGAATTTATTTATAAAAAAAACTCATAAATTCAAACTTAACACATTTTTGGGAGAAACAAAAACCTTTAAATATGACTAAATTTCGAAAAAAAATTAATAATTTATACCAAAAAAAAAAAAAAGCAATGTCATAAATGTGAATTCACTTCCTTTTTTACAAAGCAAATGTTCTTTTTTGTTTTTTTCCTGCAAAGGATTCAACAGAAAATTTAAACACGAAATTTTCATAGTCCATGTCATCAGACCCATCCCATTAAAGCAAATGACTCTTTCTACTATAACCTTTTTTACGAAATCCACACTCAAATGAGTACAAAGTAGTACTCTTTAAGCTGAAGCCAACACCTCTATCACTTCACTGAATGATTCCATCATTTTTGGAAGGTACATATTACATAAGGCAGAGATGACATATCTGATTGAGGTCGGCCGGAAGTCAATCCTTCAGGCAGCCTCAGCAAATCCAACTCTAAGATTACCAAAGTCGAACACTGTGTGGTAGCGTCCCATGAAAATATCTCCCAAGATCCTGTGAACTCACATTATCAATTACACATGTATATACATGATTACCAAATGGAACCAGCCAATATCTACAAGGATACAAGGAGTGCTTGAATTACCAAAGAGGTCCGCGAGGAGGAGGCACATCCAAACCAGTAAAGCCACTGATGCACTGAGCCGCCGGACCCTCGCCCACCTTGAGGATGTACTGATCACCATGCACAAAAATGGCCGTCAGGTCAATGAATTGTTTTACTTACCAAACAGTTTCAAGTACGTGTTATTATCAAACAAGAAGCAACAATATAAGTTATCCTCATCTACTCTTCTCATAATTTCTTAAAATCCCAAGAAATTTATCAAAAGTGACAGAGAAGTTTCAGCAACAAGCCTCTTCTCGAGTAAGGTCAAAAAATTTTCCTCCTATAGTGAAGGAAACAACTGGCATTGAAGAAAGACTTCCACAGTCAACAGCCGATTCTCCCACTGGGCTTGGGATTCTATCACAGAGCTGCAAAAAGAAATGCAGCATTCAGCAATCAGCAAGATGATGTATCTCAACTCTCAAGCAATTAATAAATGGGTTGTGCATCTATTTTATGCCATTGACAGTACTCTAAAGTTGATAGATGCATTTTTATCGGACCTCATTAACATAGTTCAATAAATCTTGTGTCTGGTTTTGTCCCAGCCGGCTCTGCATCCAAACAACTGTCATCTCACAAGCAGTGCACATAGCATTACGGCCAACACCGGAGGACTTAGCATTGCTCTCATCCACTACGCTCTGAATGCCCATGCTATTTCAGCACAAGTACGCGCAAACAAGTTAATCACTAACTAAACTATTACCACTAACAAAGGCAGTGGCATATGCGGTTGATCATTTGCTGCTAAAGAGAAGTGGGAGTATCGAAAAGAAAGAAAAATCCCAGACACTTCATACAAAAGCTAAGAATAACTAAAAAGAATCTAAGAGACTGACCTAATGCCATGGGTTCCATCAAATGCGCACAATCCAATCTGTGAGCAGATTTTCTTTGGTTGACCCTGTCAATATGAGCAGAAATATAAGTCAACCAATAACAGACAGTGGTTTGACCTTTTTCCTCTTCTGTTTATTTATTTGCTTTCTTTTCTCAAGGGTGAGGAGGTAGTGGGCATTGGTAAAAAATGAAAGTGTCTCAAATACTAAGAGAACTGTAAGTTCACCTCAGTTAAGAGCAAATCTAAGATGGTGTGTCCATATTGAGCAATAACAGTCTTGCATTCCTGGCTAGCAACTCCTTTAGCTCCAATAGCTTGATTTATCATGGTAATCACAGTCTACAAATAAAGATATTTTAAGCAATCCATATGTATTGACAGCAAGCAAAATTAATAACATAATATTGAACCCACAACAATACAAACTTAAATGGTGAATGAGTAGGCATCAGAATTTAAAAGGTCTAGAAGGGAATTACAAAAAAATTTGAATAACACAAATGAACATGGAACAGATATCATAAAGGAATAAAAAGGTCTCAATGGACATTGAACGCATTCAAAATAACAATCCAGACTAGATAATTCACAATATAGAAAGGGGACACACACACCAAGGAAGTGAAAAGATCACTGAATCCTTGTGCCAACAAAGCAAGAAAAATTCATACTGAACTCTTTGCTCACACCCCCATCCAATAAACCACCAAATAAGCTTGAATAACATTCTGATTTTTGTTACAAGCAAAATAAGGCGGAGAGTGGAGAAGTTACTGAAATAGTCAGCGGGTAATTTATGTTAAATAAAAAGATAAATCAAGTATCAACGTGCTGAAAAAAGTTATAAGGCATATATTCTTACCGTTGGGCCAGCCAACAATGAAGTTCCAGAATCTGCAATTGCTGAGCAACCACCACGACAATACCCTGTGCAAAAATAAGCTTAAATTGTTAGAACCATATCTTCACCAATGATAGCCCATTTGTGTGTGAGAGAGACGCATACATGCGATAAATAAAATCATAGATTTCTGTCCTATAAGACATAAAAACTGCAGGTAGGGAGAGGACATACCAGTTGGTTTACCACCAATAAGCACATCACCCATTTCAAACTATCAAAAGCATAATCCAACAAATAAGAAACTAACTAAAAATAAAGTGCTATATCTATGAATTATTCTAATTAAGAGGTAATAATCACCCACCTGCCAGTAGCCTTTCTGTGTCACAGGAACATAAGTGTGTTTGCCCTTGTAATGGTTAGGATCAATGCCACCAAAGACAATTTCACCTCCCTCCTCTTCCTCTGTTTTCCGGTTAAGCCAAAAAGAAAACACTGGTTCCTTGATAAGGCCTTGGTTGATCATGTTATACCTATAAGACAAGCAAGTACCTCAACTCGAACAATATCCAGAAACCTTTTGGACAATTAGTTAAAATAACAACAAAAAATGCATACCAGACTGGCACAGCATTTCCAACTGAAATTTCTTTAAATCCAAGCCCTAGAATACCATCAAACTTGGCCACCACAAATGTGACACTAGGCTCCCTGGTTGCCTCAATAAATTGCTGAAAGATTCATCCAAAGAAATATAAATTGAAGTATCAGAAAGAAGAAGATGACAACTGGTGGTGTGGGCTAAAAGCAAAACTTGAAGGTCTAAGCAAATAAAAAGGAGTATGCATAAGCTTACCTGATCTTTTACAATCAGGTTACCAACTTCAACACTGTCGTAACTAAAGAAACCAGCAATAGCTCCACTAGCATATTGAATTTCAGCAGACGTCCCTGCACAACAAATATACCAGACAGATTTGAGTTCTAATTAAACATCCATATGATGGTTTCCTAGCCACAGCCCCCGTCAAAGTACAGAATGTCATGTGATGAACTTCAAACTATTCTTATATAAGCAAAATACATAAAAACTGGCTTTGTATGACAGTGAACATCCCATAAAATAGTTATTGTTAACAAGCCAAAATGTCTGCAGAACATAGAAATGACATTTAGATATTGTTACTAGTCACAAACAAAACGGACCATCCTTCTTGTAGGTGCTTGATTGGCTTGACTTGTACTTGGAATGAAAGTAACAAGCAACCTACACAACAAAAGAAATCTTTAAGTTTCTTCTCTGCAACAAAGAACTTTGGTTTGAAACTTTGAAATGAACTCAAAATGCTTATAAAGACATAAAACTCACTGAAAGAAAGCATTTGGAGGACGGCACCCACAAATTGGAGCTTCCTGTGTCAAATATTACTGTGAATTTCTGTGAAGGAGTACCAACTCCAATCTCACCATAATACTGAGCATCCATATAGTTCTTTAGTGCCACTATATCACTATCCCCAGCATCACCTAGATTGCCACGGAGGGCATACTTCCTCGCAGAAGATCTCAAAGCCTCTGCATTCTTTGACTCAAGCCGGGCAGCAACTCGGCTGTTTTCATCCAATTTCATCTTTTTCAATCCAATTCTAACCAACCCATGATTGGATTCAGAGGACACCAAAGAAAAAAGCAGCGACGAAAGAAACAGGAACAATACCACTGGTTTCAAGTTGGTTCCCATGTTCACCTACAAGTTGAATACAACTTCAGCAAGAGCAACTGTAGAATTGGAATGACGTGCGTATATACTATATTAGTTCACCTTAAAAGCGATTGCTTTACCGTAGTAAAAGCTATGATAAAGCTAGAATATTTTGATTTTAGCCAAGGTCCTCTTAAAAGACGTGTCATATGATCGTTTTTAGAGCATATGGCATTTTTGAATAGCCTGTTGGTAGTTTGCCCAGACCTTGGGCTCTCATGGATAACAAAACGTATGTTCCAACACGAATTGTTCGCAGCAGGAAAAAGGTCATTTGTATGTCAAACTTTAAACGACAGTGTGTGGACTATCAAAGACAAAAGTATAGATTAAGATACGACCAGTCGTTCTATCTCATTCCGTAGAAAGCTGATATGTCTTTATCATGGTATTGAACGCTATCTTTTGGCGTAACCATCATAAACTCCCTGAACAGGAAACAGGATGTTTTATTCCAATATAAACTCCTGTCTGGCGACTGGTCTGTCCAATTTTTTAAAGCAAAAATTAGATTTTTAATTATTGAGTAAATGGTTCCACAGGTGGACTTAACAGTGTTAATGGGATCTACCACCATTTCTCTCCACTAAGAAAATTAGTAAGACCCACCAAAAAAATAATGATAAAGATTAAAAAAAAAAGCTGTGGCCTTCCAAAATGACTCGACTCGTTCGAAACCTCAAAGTTACAGAAACTATTAATCAGCCACCATTGGCAGAAACCCAAAGAAAAATCGCCTCCGTCTCAAGTATTAACACTACTGGTATGCTTAAATATCTCAACATAAACAGCCGCACATCCAAATTAATCAAAGAAAACGCCCAATTAAACTCAAAAAAGGAATCGGCGAAGATAAATTAAACAGTTTACAGACGCATCAAAACAGAGTTGATGAAGACGATTAATCATTTCATACACATGAAGAAGAGGAAGGAGGAGGGAGCATTACTCACAGAATAAGGAAGACGAGAAAACTTATGAAAGCAACGAGGATGAAGTAGAGCAGATAGAAGAGAGAATATATAAAGCGGAGAGAGAGAGAGAGAGAGATAGAGGACAGAGGAGCAGATGCAGGGGCTTGAAAGCATCCTGTGACTGTCTCCTTGTTAGACCGACGGGACCCAACTCAGCTACCGTCGTCCACATTATCTTAAATATGAACTTCTAATCTTCGCCATCCATTTCTCCTAACCGTTTCATCTCCATCGTGGATCAAGGATTAAGACCATGATGTTCTCGTTTTTTACTTTCTCCAGAATCTTTTGTCTCTCTGAGAAGGGATAACCTACAGGAAATTTTTTTAAATAAATTTCGTTATCTGCAAATTTAATTTTTTTTAATAACTCGTAATAGATTTATTTATACTAATGGATGTGAATGCTAATGTTTTTGAACAAAAAAAAAATATATATATATATATATATTTAGTTTTTCGCTCTTGAATATGATGAAAAAACTATAGTTGTGTTAATGTTGTTGGCATAATCCGGGCATTTTTAATTTTTTGGCCCAAGTTTTTTTAAAAATTATTTAAAATTTTAAAAATTATTTTTTTAAGTAGAAATAGATAAATATATATTTTTACAAATATTGATTTTAATAAACTAGTTTATAAAAAATTTAAAAAATTAATTAATTAAATAAATAAATTTAAACTATATTTTTAAATATTCAACAGCAATTTTAAACACTCTCTAATTAATATAATAAATTAATTTTATCTAAAAAAAATTTTGGTATTCTGTTTTTTTAATTAATTTAGGACCGAGAATATGTCATATTAAATTTAAAAGAATGATAAAATACTTTAATAGTTTTAAATAGTTACGTATAAATAGCTTGAACTTTAAACTACTAATTAAATTAGAAAAAATCTATATTAATTCATTTATATTTTTTTTTAATGAAAATAATTCATCCATATTCTTTTTTTTTTATATGTTAATCCCGGTTATTTATTAATCCGTATTTGGGAGTAAAGATATAGGTAAATCGAGAGCCGTTGACATTGAGATTAAAAGGTCATTTGATTGAGGGGTGTTTGGCAGCGTTTTTTGGGAAAACAAATAATTTATAAAAAATTTTAAAAATTCATCCAATTAGATTCAAAAAAATAATTAAAAGCAATTTTAAACACCCTAGCCCCTCCTTGGAAGAGAGAAAAATAAAGAAATAAAATATAAAATGATTTTTACTTTTTTTTTTTTGTTTGGATGTGGAGGGAAAATAAATTCCAAAAGAGAAAAATAAAAAAGTAAAATATAAAAAGATTTTTACTTTTTCTTGTTTGGATATGAAAGTAAAATAAAGAAAAAATAAAAAATATAAATTATTTTTCTCTATGTATTTTCTCAGAGGATAGTATTATTTGAGAGGAAAATTGCACTCTTTAATGTAAAATTATATTTTTATCCTTTTGAGAAGCTCTAATTTTGCCACCATATTGTTAGAAACAAAACATACACACACTCAATTATAATCACATTCAATTTCATAGATGGCTTCACTTTCATAGTTTGAGTAAAAATTAATTAATGTTATATATTTTACTTAATGTGTATTATGTTATTTTAGGTTAAAGATATTTATTCTTCTATATAGTAATGGGTAAAATAGTAATTATATAATATTATTTCTTTTTTTTTTTACTTCAATCCAAATGTAGAGAAGAAAAATAGATTTTATTTTTCTATCCAATCATGAAAAATAAAAATAAAATTTATTTTTTCTTTTTTTTTTTTCCTAATTTCCAAACAAGGCCTAAAAGTAGGAGGGGAAGTGGGAAGAAACATGGGTTGCGTGATTGAAAGAGCAAGGCTGACGTGTCAGTAAAGCATGCAATTTAGTACCATGCATGTACACGCGCCACTTGACTCCTCTTTGAAGTGTTTCTGACTTTGTTGACGTAACCATTTTGTTCTACAATTTTGGCCCTTGGATTATGATCAACATCATCTTGTACAGATCCAAAGGCTCAGAGGAATTCTTGTTTCCTTTTTGTTTCTTTTCAACTTTAGATTATAGCTTTTTATGGACTATTATTATGATTTAGAGATAAGAATGCTCTTTTTTCCATTTTTGCCCCCCAAAAGTGGGATTTTAAGAAAATGAGAATTTATTCAAAAAAGAAAATGGGAATTTAGTAAATGATAATTTCTCATGGAAAATATCTAGCAATCAATCATTAAGATACTTTTACTAGTGCAAAGTTAATAATACTATTTAAAAGAAGGAAATTATTTTTGGTAAAAAAAAATTGATTGTGGAAATGGGAATTTAATAATTGCAATTTAAATATAATAATAATAATAATAATAATAAATAATGTACCGTTTAGGCTTAGCTTAAGTGTTAAGGAAATAATTGGGATGTAGATGGAGATAAAGATTTTAGCTTAAAGTTGCTAGTATTTACTTTCCTTTTTTTAGAAGGTGTCCGCTAAGCAATAAAAGCAATTATTTCATTGTAATTACCAAAAAAGTTATTAAATTTCCTATTGGTAATATATAAGATTCAAATTTAATATTTTTCTCATAAATAAAAATAATAATTGAAGTCACCTCTTAATTGACTTATTCCCATAAATGAAAAACAAAATTGGTTAAGCTATACAAGCAAGCAGTCCATCACTATGTGGAGAAATGGGACTATAATGGAAAATATGTTGCTTACAAGCAATTAGTGCATTAAAATGTTGAAGAAATATGATGTAAAAGCCAGTTCAAACTCAAGATACTTGTTGAGTACAAGATTTGCATTGGCTATGCTTGCAAATTAATTAATATTCAACATATTCTTAAAATGTTGATGAAAATTTAATAATTAGGGTATTTCCAACAATATTTTTTTATTTTAAAAAGTATTTGTAACATAATAAAGAATATTTCAAAATATTTTTAAATATAGAGAGTAAAAAAAAAAATTTTTACAAGCACAATTGACTCTTTATTTTTTATTCTTCATTTTACTATATTATATAAAAAATTAATATTTATCAAAATAAAAAAGAAAATAATTTTTATTACGAGGAAAGAAAACAATATTTTAAAAAAATACGCCAATAAAAAAAAGAGAACATACCTATTAATATGCATTAATTATTATTAAAAGTAAAAGTGAAGTTTGGTTCTCTATATATAGAGAGTCAAACTCATTATATTATTTAAATTTTAAATATAAAAAGTCTATTTAAGACTTTTTTTTTTAATAGAATGATTCTTTAAAATAAGAGTATAGAAACAAAAATTGAAAAAAATAAAAAATTGCAACGCCCAAATCAAGGATATGAAATTCGGCCTATTTCGCATAAATGAAGGACTGGCCTTACAGTCGTCACAGCCCACAACTCTTCCATACTGGGTTATGCGTTGGAGTTAGCCTGGCTGAGCATAAGAAATTATAATTGAAAAAAATAAAAAATTCAAATCAAACCATTAAATTATTCCAATATTTTTTGAATATGTTTTATTCAGTAATTTCAGTGTTTAATGCATATTTTATTTTGATTGTAGATATTTAATATGTGTAAATTTGTGTTTTTAGGTTTGAAGATGAGTTAAAAATTATTAGAAATCTTTTGGGGAACATTAGGCATGTGACGCCTAAATGAAGTTAAGAGAATGAAGCTATTGTTACGCATGCAGCAACCATCACGCGTGCGACAAACTATTTCCTACGGATTTGTGAATTACATGTAAAAAGAAAAAAATTTAGTTGGAACAGGAAACCTATGCCTATTTGGAACAGTTTTTATGTTGTTTTAGAGGGAAAATGATTATTTTTAAGTGTTATATATCAAGTAGGACTTTATGAGATATAAATATGTGATTTTAATTAGGGTTTGAAAAAAATCTAGCCAGCTACCATCTATCTTTACTTCTATTTTCTAGTAGACTATTTTCACAAAAAAGAAACTGATTTGTTCTCGAAGATTGATCCAGTTGAGAGTGGAAGAATTGGTGTTCGTCATTTCTAAAGCTTGGAGCGTGACTTATCCAACGAGCATCTTCAATTTTCTTCTTTTTTTTTCTGTTATATGCTGTAATGTGTAGTTTAGTATTCAACTTGAATATGATCAATGTTATGGAGATACTAGGCTAGACTTTTAAAGGGTGCTCGGTGAGCAATCTCTAGCTTTGCATGAATCTATTTTTATTTTGATGGAATGGATTTATAATTTTCTTTCATTTTCAATTGGGTTTATTTAATTTTTATGTTTGATAATCGCCTGATCACCAATTATTAATCTAGAAATAAAAATCTTAATGACAACACCTTTAATTTAACCTAAAAATTGTGCTGAATATTAGTTAAGTCATTGATTTAATTAATTAGTGCTATAAGGCGAGAGTCATAAAATCTGAATTCATTGGGTTTAATTGTTGAGAGAAATGTAAAGTTGGGGAATATAAAACTTAGTACATGCATTTTTTTATTGGTTAATTCCATTAGTTTATTTGCTTTTCAGTTATTTCCAGTGTTTAGTTAATTAATTCAATTATTAAAATTGGGATTAGAGTGTTTAAATTTAATTTTATTGTATTTATTGGAATATAGAATTAATTAGAAATTTAAGTTGAACAGTTCTTTGTGAGATTGACTTCGGGAATATCTTCCCGATCCACAATTGATTCGTACATTTGTGAGTTAACATTTGAGTAACTTCACAAATTCCTAAAGAAAATTTGAATTGAGCTTAAACTTGATATTTTATAGACTTAATTCGATTCAATTACGCCCTTGATTTAAAGAGAGTATTTAACATTGAGTTTCGGAAAAGTTCTTTTGGAAAAAAAAATTGATATTTTTAAATTTTTGAAAATTAATTCTGGATATAAGCAAGTAAATATATGATTTTTCTAAAAGCAGTTTACAAAAAATGATTTTTCTAAAAGCAATTTACAAAAAATGATTTTTCTAAAAGCTATTTACAAAAATTAATAAAATCAGTTAATTAAATTAAAAAAATTTAAAACCTACTTTTAGAACATTTAATAGCAATCTAAAATACTTCCCAAATATAAGGCATTGACGCATCAGACCATGTGCATATAGTAGAGTTGGCGCATGACGTGTCTAATTTTGTTGTGTCTTATTTTGTGAATGATACATTTAAACTAAATACGAACATGGCATAATTAATTAATCATATTAAAAATTAAAATATAGATATGAAAAGGTCAAAATCTGTATTAACACAACACCATTATATATAAATATACACAAATATCAAATTAAAAATACAATAAAATTTACATAAAGAAATCCCACACATTTATATATAAGGAAACAAGCATAAATTAGTAAATATATATTAACTTATCTAAATGAATTTTATAAATATTTAAAACATTTAAATAAATATTTAAATATTTTATATAATTTGAATTTTAAGTAATATTAAAATAATTAAATATTTTAATCGTGTATATCCATTTTGATATGACTTTTTCATGTCTTAATCATATTTATCATATCCGTTTAATTGTAATTCATATTTGTCTAAGTCTGTATTATTTTGTGTGATTTAATCGTCGTGTAAAAATACATATAGAATATTTAGATTGAGAGATTTTAAATGAAAAATTTTGAACAATCCATTAATTTATACCATATTTATTATTTGACTACTTAAAAAATGTCAAAATTTATGAATTTTAGAAAATTTTTCATCAACCAAATCCCACCTTCTAGATGAGAAACTCTAAAATCCGTAAATTTTGATTAATGATGGATTATTGTTAGATTTTTTTATTCTAAAATTATCATCGACAAATTAATAATATTTCAAAATTATCTTAATTTAGAGGTGACAATTCTAACTCCTACCCATTATTCCACCCATATTCTGCCATTTAAATTAGAGTATGCGTTATAAATGAATAGTTTAAATATAAATGAGTCATAAATTGGTTCAACTCATTTTAACCCACTAATATATGGATAGATTATGATTGGTATGGATACTCATTTAAACTCATATATAAGCTAAAAAAAATTTTATTTTTTTACTCCAAATTTTTATTAAATTTCTTATAATTTTTTTGGAAAAATTACTTAATATATTAATAATTTTTAGTCATTTTTTATATGTTTACATAAACATTTTCAATATTATTTTTTTCTAATTTTTTTATTAATAAAAATTAAATTATATGATTTTGTTGTTAATATATATTTATTACTATTTTTACTGGAAAAATTATTATTTTGACTGTTAAAAAATTAATTTTTGAAGTTTTTGATAATTTTTTTAAAAAAATAATTACACATTTAAACTATCATATATACTTATTTAGGGCATTAATTGATGCACATAAATCGATTTCAAATAAGTCAAGACGACTGAAAATTTAGCGTATTGTGATCGAAACAGTACCAATACAATCAGAGTCTAATTACGGATTCATAAAAATTAAATAATTAGTATACGGACTTGTGATACTAAATTATCGAGTAAAACTGATGTGAGACAAAATCGTAAATTTATGATTTTTTATCCAACGAGCCAGTTGTGAGCCGAGCATACTGGGATGTAGAGCATGTTAAGACAAGTCAGTGAATAAAATTTTACATCAAAATTCTTCTATTTAGAATCTTAAATTGATTAAATAAAATCTAGATATAGAATAAGTTTTAGATATCATACTATATATAAAAGTAGAAATAGGGGGGACACGCAAATTTACCAAAAAACTAATTTAATTGTATTAGTTAATTGAGTTAATTTTGTCATTTAATAATTTAATTTATTAATAATAGTATTAATAATTTATTAATTAGAAGTTCAATTCTATTAGGATTATATATATATATATATATATATATATATATATACTAATAAATTCTAAAAAATTTTAAAAAAACTATTTTTTCTTCGTGATGAGTGTAAAATTTGATTTTTTAAGAATTTTTAGCAATTAAATTAATTAGTAGTTAAGTTATAACAAAAATTATATACTATTATCTTTCAAATAAATGTCATATATCAATAAGAAGTTTAATACAAATAAAATTATCAATTATTAAATTATAAATATTAATATTATTTACTAATAAATTAATATTAAAAATATTTATAAATTAAGAGAACATAAAAGGCAAAAAAATAATAAAAATAAAAAAGTATTCAATAAAAAATAATTTATTATGTTTTTAATTACCATAACCTAAAAAGTGGGAATATGGGGGACAGACAAATTTACCGAAAAGTCAATATGATTATATTAGTTAATTAAGTTAATTTTGTCATTTAATAATTTAATAATAGTATTAATAATTTATTAATTAAAAGTTCAATCTATTAGGATTAGATAACTATTATATATATATATACTAATAAATTCTAACAAAATTAAAAAAAAACTATTTTTTCTTCTAATTTATTAATATTAAAAATATTTATAAATTATGAGAACCTAAAAAGCAAAAAATTAATAAAAAGAAAAAATTATTTAATAAAAAATAATTTATTATGTTTTTAATTATGAGAACCTAAAAGTATAGAATATATATATATATATATAGTATAAAAGGAACATATCAAGGAGGTGTTGACTATCATTGGCATTGAAGGAAGTATATGAGTAGACTGCTACTTAGAAAATAGTTCCCTATCATTGGAATACTCTAATTGGTAAAACCAAGAACTCATAAGTGGAAGAACAGCAAAAGAGAAGAGGTGTAGTGGCTAATTGGAAACATCGCATTTTTAATAACTAGGAAAGGAAAAATTTATAAAATCAGAGCTAAGATTGTAGATGTAAAGGTCAAATATCAAATTATGGCTTGTACTCATGACGTGATGTAGTTTATTCTAGAACTTTTGGTTTCAACAAGAGGTTGCATGGGGACGAAAGGAGAAATCCAGTTCTTGTTAGGAGAAATTGTTAATTCAATATTCAAATAAAAAAACAAGTGAAATGAATAACAAATCTGAGACTTGTGTTACACACAGTTTTTTTAAGACAAATTCGTTTCCTACCATCGATATTTAGGATAATTGGCATTTATTTTTACAGGATGCAACATATTTCAAGTAATTGTTAAACACACAACATCTACTTACAGCGAACTAAGTATTTGTCACGCTCTCTATCACTTGAGAAGAAGAAGAAAAGGGAATAAAGAGATTTTACCCACAAAAACTAAACTCAACTCTCAAAACTATCTTACACCACAAGCCAAAAGCTTATATTTATACTAGATGGAGGAGGCATGAAATTAATTGTGATTAATTTCTTTTAAAAGCTATCAATAGTGTCTTTGTAACTTTCAAATAATAGTGATAGACTACTAGCCGTGTAGATCAATATGGGAGTGTTGTTTCAATTTCCAGAAACAAAAAATATATAAAAATTGGGTTTGGTCTGACAAAAAAATTTTGGGCTGACATTCGTGCACTTATGCATTGGTTTATCCCAGATAATGGATTTGCACCCCTTTACGCTTAAGCACGTGAGATAGAGCATGTCATGCTACTTTCTTACCCATGTAAGAATGTATCTTAATATACAAACACAAGTCCAACATCACATTTTAGTGATGTGGGACAAACAGCTCCCACTTTCACTTTTCCTTTTTATATTTCCTTAGTAAAGAACTTATTTTGAAATTCAATTTCTATTTACACATTCTCCATTTTGAGTATATGAATACATTAATTCATAGTTCTCATGTTAAGGAATACATATACGGATCTTTCTTCAAAAACCGAATTATAGGACTCATCCGAATTATCCTCTCAAAATAGCTCATAATCACAATTTTTTTTTCAGTTCTTTCGCTAAGTATAGGGAATGTAATGTGGGAAAAGAGCTTTTTGAGGAAATTTGAAGCATCGAGGTCTCAAATCTGCAACAACACACTATAACTTTATTTTATTAATTAACACAATTTATAATAATAATAATAATAATAATAATAAAAGTGGGAGTAGGGGAGATAAACAAATTTACTGAAAAGTCGATATAATTGTATTAGTTAATTGAATTAATTTTGTCATTTAACAATTTAATTTATTAGTGAATAGTATTAATAATTCATTAATTATAAGTCCAATTCTATTAGGACTAAGTGTAACATCCTCAACCGTCCATACATGTATTATCATATACATTTCATTTGAACATATATGTTTTATAAATGTCATTCACATGAAATACATGCATATATAGAGATTTTAGCTAAACTTATTCACGAGATACACTTAACACGGGTCGGTTTATCACAATAGGGTCAAGTCGTACGTGTCTAATTATAATTTAAATAAGAACACAAGATATTGAAAATTAATTAAATAAAATGATTAAATTTAAAATAAATGAAATTTGGCATAGTGAAATTAATTAAAGTCGACAATTCGACGAGATAGTATTTTGGCACTAAGTACATATAAATATGTAAATAAAATAATAATAATAATAATAATAATAACAATAATAATTAATTTAATAAATAAATAAATTATTATTTATTTAAAAATATTAGAAAAGTTTAAAAAAAAGAGAGAAATCAGAAAAATTAAAATGGGAAAAAATGGCTAAGTCAAAGAGGGCTGCTGCCTTATCCCTTCCAGCCATAGTTCTCCTTATTCTCTCCTTCGTTTTTCTTCAAATTTTCTCTCAAATTCCAACCAAAAATTAGTTCTCAGGTGAGTAATTATTCCATCTTTGTTGTTAATTATGATTTGGGTGTTGATGGGTCATGGTTTATGGTAAGAAAGTTGCTAAATATTATGTACCAAAGTTCTCGGATTCTGTTTCTATACTACTAACTTGGGGTCTCATTTTCTTCATGTTAAACACTGATTCTAAAGAAGCATAAAATATGAAACTTGTAGATTTATATCTTCGATTCATGGCTATATAAATGGTTTTGCAAGATTTTATGTCTGTGAAAAGATATTGGCATCGGACTGGAACTGGTTCTATTGAGGAACCTAGCTGAATTATCTACTGTTTTAATTTTGTTTCTATATGATAGAGTCGGTATTTGAGGAAACTCAAAACACAAAATTTTTAGATATGTGTGTTATCTATTGTATACTGAATTTTAGGACTAGATTATGGGCAGATGTTGAGTTATAGGCAAGAGAGTCATGCTTGTTTCATATTTGAACTACCTACTTAGTGTCCTGAGCAGATCTAGTCAGTTATTTGCCAATTTTGAGTTCCTTGTAGACATAATCTGTAAATTAAAGTAAAAGTTATAGGTACATGTCTTAGCTAAATTTTGGCACAAATTTTACCTCAATATGTTATGTATGTTGTGAGTTATAGCCTTTAAAAGTCAGATTGGTCTGGATGTTAGCCTTGTTTCTGACCAGTCACAATTACCATATGAGGACCTTAGAGGCAGAATAGGTGAAAGTTGAAAACATGAAAAATGTTTCATTTGGACATATCTATGTGTATACTAAGTTTCATTAAAATATGACTTACACGTTGTAAGATATGAAGAAGCAAAATTGGTGTCCCAAAACTACCTAAAGTTAAAAACAGGGCAGATAATAGAACATATTTATAAATTACATAAAATATTCCACAATGGTCCAATTGTTATGAAATTTAGATATGTCGTAGCCTTATATTTTAGCTTTAATTAGAAATAAGAATCATACAAATTGGACTAGTATATAAAAAGTTATAAGCTAATGAGCACATGAAGGTCATACTGCCATTAAACCGAATATTAGTTAGTGATTCTTAAAATGCATATTTCAATTTATTTAAGTTTCACTAAGTTTAACTACCAATTGACCAAGTATACATTCAATTAGGTTCACAACATATTGGAGAGTATCAAGAAAGTGAAAGACAGTAAGTTAGAGGCTTAATAGTAAAAGAAAATGTGAGTTTAATTATTAAATGAATTCTTTGGTACGTGCTGTGTGTAATGTGATTATTACTTGTTATGTGTAATGTGATTATTACGTGCTACGTGTAATGTGACTTGATTTTCTTTATTTGAATTTCATGATTGCTATGATATGACCAATGAGACTGTATTGGATGTAAAGTACATGTTTGGATTACATGTATACGTTTTTTTGTATAAGGCAAAAGTTAACTGAAATGTATGATAATTGCTACAAATGCATATGGACTTAAAAGGTGTTGTTACTAGCTAAATAGCATTGAAAAGCAAAAGAAGAGGCTTATGGCCCAAACAAATGTTCAAAAGCAAAAGAAAATGCCTATGGCCTAACAAATATGCAAATGTTACAAATGATCAAGCTAGCTAGCAAATGCAAATGTTCACATAGAAACCCGGAACAGTATCTATTTAGTCTGGTAACAACAATAAGAAAATAACATAAGCATAAGCAAATGAAATGTTTACATGAATTAATATTATTTATATTCATATGATATTAATAAATAGAATGACATGTAAAATGTGTACGAATGGTGATTATTATTTTTAATTGCGATTGACTTGGTACTTTAGAAAACATTTGATAATTATTCGCATTGAGTTGTAACTCATCAAATTGCATTATTTTCAGGCAGAGTCGAGTGATTAGCTCATTTTGAAGGTACATTCTGTATAGAAGATATGGAACACAGGTCACCGGCCAAGCCTCACCAATCTCTCTCCTTGCATTGCACATATGTATAGGAACGTGACATTTGTATTTTGGGTTGTGTAGTTGTATATGTATAAATTAGTAAATAAGCAATGATGTGTAAATGTGTATTTGGTCTTGACCTTTCTAACTGAAATAATTCAATATAGTATCTGAATTGTTAGAATATATGATATATGATTTCAAAAAAAAAAAATTATCCCTCATTATAAATAGGACTATATCTTATTCTATGAAATATATGATAATATGATATAAGTATAAGTGAGCCACATGTATAAGGTGTTACACTAAGTAACTATGAATAGTTAAAATATATTATTTTATTAATAATTTAAGTTTTTTATTATTTTTTTAAAAATTATATTATTGCCGCCTAATTTAGTACTACAAAATTATATTTTATACCAAAATTGGATTGAATACAATTAATATGTATTAAATTGTATAATTTATGAATTAATGTTTCTTGAATTCCATAATTTATATCACATTCAATTCAAATTGAATAAAAAAGATAATTTTGTGTAAATTAACTTATCAATAGAGTAAGATGAAATAAATTAAAAAAATATATAAAAAATAAATAGTGATTAATAATGAGTCAAATATCTAATATGTATAATACAATTTACTTCTATATAAAATATAATAATCAAATATAATTAACAACTATTAGTATTTAAATTAAATATGATTTAATTATATGATAATTAAATGTACTTAAAATTTATTTACTGGATAAGATTATTATCATTATTTATATAACAATGATAAGTTCAATTATTAAAAATCATGTGCATTGTACATGGATGATTGAGAATATAGATACATGCAAAATGACCATAAAATATTTATTACCTCTATTTTATATATGACTCTTAATAATAGACAAATTAGTGATTTGGGAGGACAGATAAAATGACCATAAAGTACTTTCTACTTCTATTTTATATATGACTCTTAATAATTGACAAATAAATAATTTTCATACGAGTTATAGTATAATTTCAACATCTTATAATTACATGTAATGCACGTTAATAAAAAAATTATTATATATAAAAATGGAAATAGGGAGAGAAAGATAAAATGATTGTAAAGTAATTACTACATTTATTTTATATGACTCTTAACAATGGACAAATTAGTAATTTGATGAAAACTGATATAATATACACTTTTATAATTTAATATGAATAAAGTATCATAATAAGACTAAACAAAATAAAAATATACATATAAATTATTTGGGTTAATTTTGTCATTTAATAATTTGATTTATTAGTAAATAGTATTAATAATTCATTAATTAAAAATCCAATTCTATTGTAACTAGATAACTATGTTTTAAATATAAAAAAATATAACTACTATTGAAAAAAGAAAAAAATAATTTAATAAAAAAAATTAGGAAAGCACGATAAAAAAAATATAATTGACAAGATAATTTATAAATAGTAAATAAACAAACAACCATAATACTTAAGATAATTAATGAGTTAGATAATTTGGCGTGATTTTTTATATATAGTATGATATAATAATCAAATATAAATACAAAACTAACTTAATGACGAGTTAAATATCTATTGATTATGTGCAATAAGCATTAATTATAAGTTCAAATCTATTAAACTAGGTAACTATATTTTATATATATAAAAAATTAAATAACTAATATCAAGGAGAAAAAAAATAATTTAATAAAAAAATTATAAGGAATGTATGGTAAAAAAAAATAACGACAGCATATTGTCATTCAAAATATAACAACAATGATTTTCAATGACACATTGAATTTTTATAATGGTAAATCTAAAATAAATGACAACTATGCATATAATGTGTAACATAAATTTCAAAATATTGAGTACAATTTTTATAAATTATTTGAGAAATTAAAATTTCTTAATAATTTTTATATAATTCAATAATTAATTTATTTCAATCGTATAAATAACGAGTTAAGTTTTTAAAGTTTACGTGTATAGTACAATATAATTTACTTTTATATAAAATATAAGAATAAAATATAATTAATATTTAAATTAAATATAAATTAATTAATGATAATTAAAAGTAACTAAAATTAATTTGTTGGATAATATTATTATTATTTATTTAATAATGATGAATTCAATTATTAAAAATCATGTGCATGGAGAGAACAAACAAAATAACTGTGAAATAAGAAAATTATTAGGGATACTTTTACTACCTCTATTTTATATATGACTATTAATAATAGATAAATAAGTAATTTTTATATGAGTTATAATATAAATCAAATATTTAATAATCACGTTTAATATACATTAATGATTGCTTCAGCTTTTAATCAAATTAGTGAGAATGTGGAGGACAAACAAAATAATTGTAAAATATTTATTACCTATATTTTATATATGATTATTAATAATGAACTCTTATAATTTAAGAGAAACATACACTTCTATAATTCACTATAAATAAAATATCATAATAAAACGAAATAAATTAATAAAAAAATATATATAAAAACCAAATAGTGATTAATGAAGAGTCTAATATCTAATAATCACGTATAATATCTCTATTTTATATATGGCTCTTAATATTTGAAATAAACATGTGCCTCATTAATAGCATTAAGACTTTATATATGAATAAAAGTTCTATTAATATTGAAATGAAGTTAGTTTATTAACATTATTATGATATTATAGCTCTATATTTATCTCAAGTATTAATTAGTTAATTAACATTTCAAATAAGATAAAATAAATTAATAATATATATATATATATAAATCAAATGGTGATTAATGACGAGTCCAATATCTAATAATCATGTGCAAAACACATTAATAAAATATTAGTATGAATAAATAGGTAGGTTATGATTAAATGAGTATGAATATACATATAAAAAATTAAATGTGTCATAAATAGGTTAATGAGTGGTAAACAACCAAACTCATTTATATACAACTCATACTCAACATCCATTTGCCCATTATTATTTTTTAATTTCAATTAATTGCTTTATATTATTATTATTACTATTTTGCATATTATAGTGTTAATATATATTAAATTATTAATAAAAATATTTTTTAGTAATATAATTAAATATTATAATATATAATAATTTTATTTTTTAACTCCTAAAATAATCAATTTTATTTTAAAATTTTTTAAGTATATAGTAGAATTGATGGTATATGTTTAATTAATAAAAAATTATCAATATTTAATAAAAAATAAAATTATAAATTAATTGTTAAATTTATAGATTGTAGTTATTGAACTAAATATAAATGTAAATAGTAATTATATTATTAATTTATAAATTTTATTGTTAAACTAAAAAAATATAATTTTTAAAATTTATAAAATTTTTAAAATTCATCGATTTTAAAGTAGAAAGAAAGGGTAAAGTTGGGTGAACGAAGTACGGTGCGACGCACAAAGTTCCACGTTCGACTATTTAATAGTTATAGACAATCAAATGAAATAATGCATGACTCATCATTTCCATCACAAAAATATGCACGTAAAGTCAACAATTTATCTAACTTTGTCCAACAAAATGAACTTCTCGACTATCCTCACATTTATTTATTGCACTCTCCTTTATTATTCCAATTTTAATTTCCCATATTACTGCCCACCTAATCTCTTTAAACACTCTTCCACTCCCATATTTATGGCACCATTTAAGTATTTAAAACTTCAATTCATATAAAAAAATATTTAAATTTTTAATTCAAACCCAATCAGAAAGAATCATGTGTTGAGTATATTAATTTTATTCATAAATAAATATATATATAATTAATAATTAAGCTTTAATTTTGTGTTACATATATATTATCAAGATTTCTAATTTAAATTCTGTTTTTAATAAAAAAACGATTTGATTCATGTTGTCACTTATTTGATGAGATATTTTGCTATAGTCTATTTGCTAGTTACCATCTATCAACGTTAATAAAAATTTATTACATTCACGATCCATTAAAATATATATCTCACCAACAAAAAAATATATATCAGTAGAATGCAAACATAAGGTCTCATAAGGATTTTATTTTTGTGTTCAAAGGGAAAAAAAAAGTGCATTGAATTTGTATCCAAAGCAAAAGAAAAAGAAAAATCCCATTGTTGTAGTTGCCATGGTTACAAAATAACAATGAAACGTGTCAAACAGTGATGGCCGTATTTCTTGACTGCTAAGATCACCATATTCAATTCTTTCTTCTTCTTTTTTTCTTTTTCTTGACAGCTTTCCTTTTTCTTTAATTTTTCTCTTTCTTTTTCGATTTCTTAGTAGTATATTCCATTTCCATGGAGGTTCTCTTGAAGCAGATATCTTAATTAGCAAGAAAGTAAGGTTGAACAATGAACTAAAAAAACAAAATACTAGTAATTATAGTTGGCACTTATATTGATTATTCTTTTTTCTGTATAACTAAAGAATTTGAAACAAAGTTATATTCTGAATCAAATTAAAATGAAAAAAAAAAAAAAGAATGAAATATTTGTGTTCTAACCCTCGTTTCCTCCAACAAGAACAAAAAAATATGAACATGTGATCTCAAACTTATCCCCAACCAAGTAATTCTATAACAAGAAAGGACAAAAATCAAGACCCATATCTAATTTCTGTTGCTTGTGTTATTGGCATTACTGCTATTATTATGGGTGGTGGTGGCGCCGCCACTGGCGCCACCGATGATGGAGGTAATAGCAGCTGCAAGTGCTGCAGTGAAGTTAGGATCCGCGGTGATGGCGGCGGTGGCGGCACTGACTGTGTCAACTAATGAAGACGGCTGCGGCGGGTGCAATTGTTGCGGTTGAGGTTCTTGAGATAACTGAAGACCGGAGAATTTTGATTGGTTATAAAGTGTTTGGCCAAAAACCTGAGGCAATTGTGAGGCAAAACTCTGATTTTGGGTAGGAAATGAGGCCTGAAAATGGGAGGCTGCGGGTCTTTGAACATGTAGGGGATTTGGGTTGTGAGTGAGGTCTAGTGTTACAGTTGGGAATGGAGCTGAAGCTGAAATAGTTGCCATACTTGAGCAAGGAAGCATTGCTCTTGCTATCAAATTTGGATTCATTATCCCATCTGCACTTGACATTGACCCTGAAAGCAACATGCTTGCTGCTGCTGTTGTTGTTGACGCCATCGCCATGGCAGCCGGAGGTAGAGGGTGATTGTGGTTGCCTTCGTATGTTGTTATCAAGATTGCTCTATCCTCAGCACATCGCTGAACCTGAAATCCACACACCGAACATTCATTAATTATATTAATCCACAGAGAAAAAGAACCAGTTGAAGTATGGTCCGAGACAGGAACGTACTTGCTTGCGAACCGGACAACCAACAGCCATGGTGCATCTATAGTAAGCTCTAGGGCATGGGTTTCCTTTAGCCATCTTTTGTCCATATTTTCTCCATTGGCAACCATCAGTGATCTGATCATAATCAAATTATTTGAATATCATCTGATTAAAAGATACATCATGAATCGAATTTAAGCAAGAAAATTTCCTTAATTACATACCATGGGAGCTTCTGATCGGGCTCGAACTGAGACGCGAGCTTTCCTCATGGTTGCCTCAGTGGATTGATCAATACCCTTGTCAGCAGAATTCAATTTCTGAACCTTGTTAGGATTGCAGCCTTGAGATTCAGAATCAGGAGACTCTTCTCTGCCGATTCTTTTCCCATCTCTGAAGCTAGAATTATCCTGATCAAATGAACCAATCTCAAGTTTCCCATTATTTTTAACTGATGCAGTTTCCATATTGGTCTGTGGAGTGCCTGAACGGGTCCTCTCATCGGATGATGAATGAGAAACCTCATCGGTTTCAGCTGAAGGGCCAAGATCCAAGAATTGCCTCGGCACCACCTCTTGTTTCTTCTCCTCCGATTTTGCTTGAACAACCTGGACATAATTATTCAAATACTCCCCATAATCAATACTACATCGGAAAATTTTTCTGTAAACCAAAAAGAAAGTCTTACGTAACATGACATTATCTCGTAGATCTGATCTACATTGACTATTTCTATGCAAAATCTTGAATTATTGATGTCAGTAGGCATCAAATTAAAAGTGCCTACCTCAAGTTGTTGAATGGGTTGAGCTCCACGGTTTTGTTGCATTAAAGCAACAATATGCATCTGTAAAGCATTATAATTGTTGGTGACTTGACTAAGCATGTCTCTTAACCTGTAATTTTCTGCATTCATCCTTTGAAGCTCCACTTGTAATTGTGCAAACTGGGACAATTAATAAAGCTTAACCAATTAATCACTCATTAATTAAATGTTAAATTGATAATTAATTAACTGAAAATTGGTTTTTTAATTTTCTTACCTCATTTTTGGATCGTTTCTCATCAACATCAGATGATACTCCATCATCCACCGTTGATTGATCACTTCCAGTGTTGGCAGTGAGAAGGTGCAACCCAGTCTATATATATATTTAGAATTTAAAATAAATTAAGTAAATAACTAAAAACCTCTAAACAAACACAAATTAACAAAAAGTGAAACAAATAAGATAGTTCTTACGTTAACATCAAAGCTGGGCCTCGGAGGGTTTTCACCACAAGAATTCTCCTTCTTGACAGTGACACTTGTGGCCTTAGAATCGTGATGATCATTATTATCAACAACCCTATTCTTGTTATCGGAAAAGAAATCAACTTCACCAACAACGAGACGGTCACGATCACCGGGCAGCGGCGGAGGAGGAGCAGAAGGGTTAACCGGAAAGGGAAACATCCTAACTGCAGAATTGTCAGCCATGTGAAGAAAACTTCGGTTGATGTTGATCAGATTGCTGGAAGAAGGATCAGAATCAAGAGTGAGAGCCCATCCTTTGTCCATGAAATCAAGAAAGAGGAAATAGATATAGAGAGAGAAGGAGGGTTATGTGGGAGAAGTGGGTGAAGTCTTTACCCGGTGCAATGGGGTCGGCTATTAAAGGGGTTGGACGAAGACTCTGACCATTATTTAGATTATATTTTGATTTATCAGAAATTCATGGGGATTTTGATGGGGTTGCGTCACACTGTGCGTCAATCCGCCAGCTGTCACTTAGACTTAGAGGTATTTAGAATTACCGTGTTTTAAAATTATGTTTTAAATTCTTTTATTTAATTAATTAGTTTTTTTAATTTTTTATAAACTATTTTTTTTAAATATATATTTATTATTTCTATTAAAAGCTGTTTTTAAAAAATTTAAAATATAATTTTCTTTTTCAAAAACGTTTTTTATAAACACTGTACGAAATAGATTTGATTTTATTTTTCTTTTTCAGTTTTCATTTTTTCCATCCTTATACGGTTCGGATTCTCTATATGAATCTCCCAATTGCCGCTATATATATTGGATTATTTGAATAAGTTTTATAAAAATCAAATTCAATAGTAAATTAATAATTGGCTGAGAAAAGTTCAATAGTAAATTAATAATAATAAATTTAGTGTTACATATATATTATCAAGATTTCTAATTTAAATTATTTTTTTAATGAAAAAATAATTTGATTGATATTGTCTTATAAATTAATAACTTCTTAATTTTAGTAAAATCACTAAAAGTGACAGTTAATATAAAACGGAAGAACTAATAATAATAAAGAAAAATTATAATTTATTCCGTGTAATTTGATATAATAAACTAATATTTCGCTAAGATCTGGAAAATATATAATTTGCCTTTTATAGTTTGACATAATATAATAATATTCATGATGTTTGAAAAAAAATATAATATACTAATAGAAAAAAATATTCTCTTTTGTTCATGAGATATTAGTTTAGTAAATCAAACTTGCAGAAAATTACCAGTGCAATATATCAAAACTTCAGGAGTAAATAGTATAATTTTCAAATCTCATGGAAAGTAATTATATCAAACTATAGGAGAAAAATAGTATATTTTCCAAATATAAAAAAATACTAATTCATGTCAAAATATAGAGAACAAATAATAATTTTCTCTACTAAGAATAATAATAAATATTTAATTAACTTGACATCATTATCATTATTACTTTTTAATCAACCCCCGGGCCCAACTTAATTATAAATAAATTATATTGAGTGTACAAAAAAGTTATTATTATGATAAAATATAATTAAATAAATATATCCATAAAAGTTTGATGTAAGAGGAAAAACAATTAAAATGAAGTTATTGCATATAGAAAATTAAATTTTCAGTCTAAGTCGATATTATAACTATAAAATTAATTATAAAAATTATATTAAAATATTTGGATTCGGAGCCGGGCGGATATTTGGAGCTGAGAAAGGAAGAGTCGTGAAGAAAGAGTTTTGACTCATTCGCGAATCAAAAATGGCTAAAATATAGACAAGGAAAAGAAAATGTATACCACCGCCTCCCGAATGACGCGCCGCGTTCCACGTGACGAAATACAGAGTGAAAAAAAAATAATTACTTTTATTTATTTATTTTATTAAAAAATTAAATAAAATAATAACTCAACAAAATTAAAAATTGGTATATTTAATATAAAATATTTATAAATATTCAATCTTTACAATATTATATATTAAGAAAAAAACAAAGTCAACGAAATTGACGGCCCGGGTAAAGGGGCAGTGGGTATTATTTGTGTGACCGGAGACCGGGTGGGCTAGTGGCCCATGTCTATGGGCGTGACTAGTGACTTGCAGAAAGGCATCACGTTTCAGATCTGTTGACAGTTTACCCGTGGGACCGAGTCACTTGCTTTGACTTTTTTTCCTCTCTCATTTATTTTTCTTATGTCTTCCTGGATTTATTCCGATCGGTGAAGATTTTCCTCGACCATTATTGCCTCTCCCTGTGCATGTTTTCATTCAAATTCATTATAAAATTAAGCCAATATTTAATATTTAATTTTTTTAATCTGATATCCTGAGTGTATAGCACCAAAACACTAAATCAAAAGTTTTAAACAGTAGCAGAAAGGAACAAATAATCGGAATTCTAATTTATAAATCAGTAATATAAAAATAGATTTTTAATATCTTTTACTAGAATAAATTTTAAAAAATCATATACTAATATGTATAAATTTTTAAAAATTATATAAATTTATATATTAATACATATATTTTAAAAAGTTAAAAGGAATAATTGTCAATCCTTAAATTAATTTGACTCTATCGTTGACTTTAAAATAGTTATATAAACAAAATTCGAACTTGAAATATATTATTAAGATAGAAGAGTTGCGTACTAATTTATACATATCTTATTAAGTTAATAGTTGTCTTTTTATTAACCGATAATAAACATATAATATTATTTTTTTTCCACTTCATCAACTATAATAAAAAAATAAAAAAAAATTTCGAGTCTCATTAAACCATTAACAATATGCATAATACTGGAAATTTTTGAGCTAGCAATTCTTTTTCTGATCGATTTTGGTTTCATTTACCTATATGTGCTCGTACGAATTTAGCGGATCACTTGTTTTCATTCCCAAAGAAAAAAAAAAACTTGAAAAATAAATTAATAATTCAAACTCAATAAAACCATTATTACCTTTATTTTACAATTTGTTTCACAAAAAATTATAATTTTTTAAATAAACACAGAATTAGTAATTCTTTAGCTGATTTGCACCTTAAAAAAACAAAACTGGTTCAGATTCAATAAATTTTGAACCAGACTGAATCACAAATTTATTGTTTTAATTAATCAATAAGATAATTCACACTCCAAACTTCTTATGGAAGATGGGATAGAAAAGTTTAGAAAATATTACCCTTAATATTTAAAAAATATACAATTTATTCTCTATAATTTAATATAATACATTAGTATCATTTGATATTTAAAAATTATACTATATATTTCCTGAAATTTTGATATATTGCACTAGTTTCTCTCTGCAAGTTTGATTTACTGGACTAATACTTCCAAAGCAAAAAATAATATTTTTTACTAATATATTATATTCTTTTTTAAGTCCAACTGCAGGGATAAATTATATATTTTTCAAACTTTTAGTGTATTATGTCAAACTATAAGAGGTAAATAATAATTTTTTTATGAGTTTACTGATTATTTTTTTTTAATTTTATGAGTATCACATTTTTAATCACTGAGATAGAAAATCTGATCTTAATATCACCAAATATTTATCTAAAAACTCTTACTTTAATTAGATGATAAATAGAAAAATGGCTTAAATTAGAAAAAAATTAATCTATATAGATCGAGTAATATTATACGTACATAAAATAATTTATATGAGTTCTTTTATTAAATGAATTCCACTTTTGTTGTTTGATAATATATTTAAGTAAAATAAATTGTTAAAAATGAATGGAATATATTATAACAGTAATTGAATTTTAAAAATTGAAATTGATATTATTTATAGGAATAAAATATATTTAAAATTTTATTAGTATGAGAGTAAAGATTACACTTCAAAATTGCAAAGCAATTTCAAAATAATGATGCTGTAAATTGACGGTGAACGGCAATGCCGCAAGTTAGGTTGATTGCGTGCGGTATTCAAACTCCAAACTTTGACAGCCACCATCCCATCATGTTATATGCAAAACCAACACGTGAACCAGAAAAACCCAGAAGGTAATTAATTAAGCTGAAGATGTTAATTGAAAACGGCAATAGATCCAATTTGCATTTATCAATTAAGTTAATATTAAACTTTATCGTGAATTTCATATTTAAAAATAAAAGAACTTATAGAAAATATTCATTTATTTTTTCAACTATATAGTAATATGAATTCATACTGTATAGACCCATTAAGAGAGTAAAATATTACTATTTAAATTCTAAAAATATTCGATGTTTAGAATTTAAACTTAAAATTTATGATTCAAAAAGAATAAATTATTGTCATTCCATTTTCAACATAAAGTGATGTATTAGTTTTATGCTTTACTATACCTTTTTATTTGTATTTACAAAATGTTGTACTTTTGAAAATTTTGGTGAGGTTAGAGAAAAAAAAAAAAAAAAGCAGTGGGTTGGCTTGCATTTATTTGTGTTCTAAATTAACATAGAAAAAAATAAATTTAAACCAAAATTAAAACCTAAGTTAGCTTTCTACTTTGTAGCTTCCTTTCTTTACCTTGACTATATACATATCATTTTTTTTTTCAAGAAACTTCAATTGTCGTAACTTAGAAAAACATATCGCTTATATTGGGAGAAATGTCGGCCAATTTTTTTGACTATGTTCATGAATACTTCTATGACAAAAAACAAAAGATTTTCCTATTTTCCTATGCTGCTTAATAGTAATTATGTATAATTTTTATAATCATACTATATATATATATATATATAGGAAATATGTAAATTTATTAAAAAGTCAATCTAATTATATACAAATTTAATAGAGATAATTTTATCATTTAATAATTTAATTTATTAATAAATAGTATTAATAGTTTATTAATTAAAAATCTAATTCTATTATGACTAATATAAAAAAAACCGATAACTAATATTAAAAAGAAAGAAAAAAATATTAAGGCACAATAAAAAATAATTATATTGTTTTAAATATTTTTCTATTTAAATATTTTTTCCATTTAAATTAATTTATTTTATTATTCATTAAATTAATTAACTTAATTATTTAGTATTATTGATGTTTTAATTATTTGTTAGTTATTGTTTTGGATGAAAAAATATTAGTTTTAATATATTTGTGAATTATATTATATTAAAAATTTAATATTAATATTATTTATATTATATTATACTATTTTTATATTATTTTATATAATATTTATATTATTTTAAATATTTTTCTATTAAATTATTTTATTAATTTTATTACTAATTAAATAAATTAACTTAAATATTAATAAGTAATAAAATAATTATATAACTTAATAAGTAATAAAAAGTAATAAAAAAGTTTTATAAGTAATGAACATGTAAAAAATAATGAACAATTATGTTCAAGACAATAAACAATCAAATTCAAAATGATGTACAATCAAAATATAAATATTGAACCTATAAATGATGAACATGGGATGAACAATTAAGTTCAAAACGATAAACAATCAAATTCTAATAAATAAATTTATAAATTTATCACCATAATTCACCATACATAATTTATTATTACAAGAACCATAAAGTGCTTTCTATTTCTATTTTATATATGTAAAGAAATAAAAATGGAGAGAAATCAAATATTTCATTGATAGTAGAAAGCCCTATATATACAACTTTATGAATATAAAATAGGAAACAAATATATAAATAATAGGAAACAAGACAAACTAGGAAATAAATCTCTACATATCCCTAATTACATAAATCAAACTAAATAAGAATATTATTTAAATATCTTCCAATATCTCACAACACTCCTCCTCAAGTTGAAGCATAGATATCAATCATGTTTAACTTGTTACAGTTGTAAAAAACAAAAAGCTCCAAAACCTGTATCACAAAAGGCCTCACACCACACTAGTGTAAACTCAATCAGGTAGAAAATATTATACGAACCGACAAAATCTGTAACACAAAAGACTTCACACTACGCCAATGTAGACCCAACCAGGTAGAAGAAGATGTCGTACAATCTGAGGAGAGTCAAGCGAGATATATTGACAACAAATGTCATTTGATAAGGGTAACCCAAGAAATTACATAGTTTATGTTCAAAGGCAGAAAAACAAAATGCATCATTCATAATAACCCAATTATGACAAAGAGATGCTCACTTAAACATAACTCTCGGATCGATTTTCAAGTAGGATTTCATTGGAACCAATGGCTCTGATACCATGTAAAGAAATAAAAATGGGGAGAAATCGATTATTTCATTGATAGTAGAAAGCCTTATATATACAACTCTATGAATATAAAATAGGAAACAAATATATAAAGAATAGGAAACAAAACAAACTAGGAAATAAATCTCTACATATCCCTAATTACATAAATCAAACTAAATAAGAATATTATTCAAATATCTTCCAATATCTCACAATAATATATAACTCTTAATAATGAACAAATTATTAATTTGATGAAATTTGATATAAATATTCATATTTATAATTCACTATAAATAAAATATCATAATAAGATGAAAAAAATTAATAAAAAAATTATATAAAAACCAAATAGTGATTAATAATGAGTCTAATATCTAATAATTATGTACAAATTAAGTTAATTAAAAACTAGTCACATTATATATAAAAGTGGAAAATGGTGGAGACGAATAAATTTACCAAAATACCAATATTATTGTGTTAGTTAATTGAGTTAATTTTATCATTTTATAATTTATTTTATTATTAATAATTTATTATTTAGAAGTTCAATTCTATTAAAACTAGATAACTATGTTTTATATATAAAAAATATATAATAACTAATATTAAAAAAAAGAAAAAATAATTTAATAATAATCTTTCAAACCAATTAAAAAAATAATTGCAACTCTTTCAGCTTAATCAAAGGTCTCAAGTTCGAGTATAGAAATGCAAATATTTTAAAATTTTTATTGAAGTATTTTACTGTTTTATAGGATTTTATCAAGCACAAATAGAAATAGATTCAGCCTCTTGATCTATTGACTAACACATGTCGTTATAAAAAAATTGACAATATTGGAGAGGTCATTTTCCACTCTTCTTCCCTTTCTGGGCTTTATGAGAAAGCTCTTTCTTTTTGCATGGCATGGTCTTATGTAGAAAGCTCTTTCTCATTTTTTATGTTCAAACATAGGGGGGCGCCCAATGTTTTGAAGAGAAGAAAATGAATACGAAAGGAAAAGAAAGAAGGTTTCCTCTGTTAACTTAGTTTTTTTATAGGTAAAGATTGATAAATCGGTGTATCGGTATAACAATAATAAATAATATAATATATTTAATTATCCAATGGTTTTTATATTGGCGTAATGATCGACTTAAATCATATACATATAAATTTAATGGTTTATATGCTAGTTTACCGATGAGCCGGTGTACCATAGAAGAACATTTTTTATATATCTATTTTGATTTCTTTATTTTCACACAAATTTAAAAAATAAATAATTAATCACTATCAATATTTTATTTTTTTAATTATGTGTAATTTATCTCAATATTAGTTATCAGTTCTCCAAAAAAGAATATGTAATTTTAAAAAATAAGCGTAAATTAAAATTTATAATATTAATTAAATTTAAAAGTGCCCATACAGATTCAAGCCCACGAGAATATTTGGCGTCAAACATAATGACGTATCCTGATTATACAATGTCTACGCTTCTGATCATGTTTTAAATATCAATTCAACCACCACATGTGTGTTAGTGTGTACTTAGTCTTCCATTGCAGCTATATAATTTTTGTTGACAATATTGAAAATGAATCCTTCTTTTTCTTTAGATTTCATGTCAGAAACTTAATTTCATATATAGTTACTTAATTTGGTATTATTACACTAAAATTATAATTTTTTTGTTTTAAAAAAATTATGTAACTATGGTTTAGTTTCAATAAAATCATTTTCAGTAATTTTTTAAACAGTCAACAGTCGGAAAAGTCGTGCTAACATTCCAGTTAGTACATGAGACACACCGCGTCATTGTACATATTAAATAGAACGTCACTCTATAGCTCAAATAGAGCTCTGACATCTCAATTGACACCATTTTTAATTTATAATACTTACTTTGATGTTGAGTTGTAAGCATATACGATATTCTATTTGAACTGTATAGTAACGTGATGTATTTCATGTATCAATTGGGATACTAGCACAACTTTTCCGACTGTTGACTACCGAAAAATCTCCATAAATGATATTACTGAAACTAAACCATAACTATATAACTTTTATGAAAAAAAAATTGTAACTTTACTGGAATACTACTAAAATTGTCTAAAAATAAAATTAAGCCACTATTAAAAGAATAAAACACTTATTTAAAGTTTGGTGCTTCAAATTTAAGTTTAAATACGAAACATCTAATTAAAGAGAAAAAACTATATCATTGCGTATGGTTAATTAGTGATTGAAAAAGGTCCGGTGGAGAAAGAAAAATATTAAAAAGTGAAAAATGTCAATAAACCCAATTGGGTAAATAAACAAGATTTTCAAAGAGAAGAGAAAAAACAAGATCAAACATAGAAGAAGAAAAGAGAATTGACTAAGATTTACATTGACCAAGTTGATTCGCCCCACGTGGCTTACTTGCATGACGTAGAAATTTGGTGTAAGGTTAGGTTTTGACAGCTTGGAACTATGGAAAATCAACCTATATATATATATATATATATATATATATATATATATATATATATATATATATAATTTTAAAGAGCCATGGAAGGAACGGCATTTTTCTTTGGACTCCATTGTTTGCGTGTGCTTCTAATCCATCCATTTCTTGATACTTTTCACATTATACATGATAACACTTGCTTTTCTTATCTATACTTTTCACATTAGAGGTCTCCAGTTTCTAAATATGAAACATTTTTTAAATTTAAAGAAATTACTTTATTTCTCTAATGAACTTATTCGAAGAAAGTGGAAATTAAAAAAATTATATTAACTAATGCATGATTGATTGAAGTAATTTGATACTTTTTTTTTCCCTTAAATAAGATGTTGAATTTGAATTTTATATATAAAAAAAATCTATACTGAAAAAACTTTACTCGAAATGAACCAACAATTAGCTCCGATAAGTTTCTATAGACCAATTAATAATATAATAAAAAAATCTTATAAATTTACATCTTATCATATAGAAAAATAAAATTTTAACATTATATAAAATTTTAAATTTATTTTTTTATTTTAAATTGGCAAAACTTGATGCTTATTGAATTTTTTTTTCGTTATTAATTTTATTTTTTTATATAATCAAGAAAGAAGATTCGAACTTGAAATCTAACTCAAATTGAAAAATATATTTATCACCAAATAATGCCTATATATAGTGCTATATTTTAATTAAATTATAATTGGAAGAAGATACTCAAACTTAAAAATTATAATTTAAGTCGATATATATATATGCTAGAGTGTAGCTCAAAATTAGCACGACCCGTGCTACATTAGCACACAAGTGGTAATTTGATTTTTTGTTTGCTGCACGCTAGTGTTGTGTTACACGATCCGTGCAGAGTAGATTGACTTCTTTGATTGTATACTTGTGTTGTCCTCATCACACTCGTGTTGTTGTTGCACGTATGTGTAATGTATTAGAATTCTACTTTGAATCGTGTTCTGGTGTAATCCAACTTCTATATTCTTATTTTACTCGAACTATAATTCTTAGATGATTTGGATAAAATTTTGGATAGGAATGGCTATGGGTTGGATTCGAGACATAGTTTTCCATCTCCATCCCTGCCTCATTCCTTCCCGAAAATTTTTTATAGATTTCCACTCCTGATGGGATCTCCAATCTCAATCCGATTCTTAAATTTTTTATTTTATTTTTAAATTAAAAATATATTTTTATTTTAATTAATGAGTTAATTATATATTTTTTAAATAAAAAATATTTTTACTTTAAATAAATATTATATTTTTATTTTATTATTTTAAAAATACCTAATTGTATTAAAATATAAATAAATAAATAATTAATATATATATATATATAAATAATTTATCATAGCGGAGCATATATACACTGTTCCCAATAAAAGAAATTTAAGGTCAGAGTATAAAAATAACAAAAAAATCTACTTAGGGCACTGTTGATGCGGATCCAATTACTATCCCTAATTTTGGGCTATAAATACTCTTTGATAGCCATAAAAAATTGATGAAATAACTTCATAATTAAGTGACTTTGGTAAGTGACATTTGTATTAAACTTTCAAGTTTTTGGGAGTTTCATTTTGTTTTGATTGTGAGGTTTTTTATTTGTAATCTTTAGTTCTCTTTTGCTTAGCATTAATAAATCTTCTCCTCTTTTATGGATGTAAACAAAATTAGCTGAATCACGTTAAATTGTTTGTCTCTATTTTCTTGATTGTTTTTACTTGTTTTTCTGCATTATCTTTCATTTTTTCTTCCTTGAAAATATATATGTTTTGTTCTTATACATACTTTCTTTGATTTGCTTACGAAGTTAAAAGAAAATTCCCATAATTTCAAACCTCTTTAAGACCGACAAAATGGTAGATTACAAATAGCCATATACTATAACAAATACTTCCAAATTTTGGCAAATATTATAATAATTAATTAAAAATTAATCAGAAAAAAACCCATCACTCATTGTGTAACACCCTCTCATATAATTAAGATTAACCCAATTATATAAGCAAGTGTTATAGACTTTCCGTTATTGAAAACTTGTGAAAATTTAAAACTTTTTCTTTTCCTTATATTATCATCTCTTAACATCCTTTCATACAA
>CATIWF010032293.1:0-64742 GCA_949630135.1 Balakata baccata
TTTATTAAAATTGAAAATATATAGACAAATTAATTCTATTATTTATTAAAAATATATTTAAAAAATAATTTTGAATATAGTTATGTATTAATTTAAATTATAAAAATTATAAGTTTTAATATTTGAAAATATAATTATGTATAAAAAAGATTTAATTTATTTATTTTTCATATTTTATTGTATATGAACTTATTAAAAATTATATTTTGATAAAATGTTACTTTGACCGGTTTAACCCTAGTTCAACTTTTAACCCTTGACTTTCTGTCTTTTTCGGTTCGTTGACCGGTCCGGTTTTTACAACATTGGTCTTAATACAAAGCAAAGCAAATATAGAAAAACAGTGATATGACAAGAATAAAGGTTTTAAATGAGATACAATTTTAGGGTTGACTCACATTCCAAGTGGTCTTTCTAGTGCTCTCATCAAAGTGCAATCCAAAACCTACTTCTGTTCTTCTAGTAGACCTTGCTCCCAAATCAGCAGCAGTAATTTGATTTTTGGCTTTTCTCTTTCTTATAGATTGGACATCTGTTATTGTACTTGTTTAACTAGGTTAGGGATCTTGTTGCTCCTATGAATTAAATACATAAATAAGTATATAAAAACATAATTGGATGCATTTTGATAGGCTGAGTTTAAAATATTACTTTGGCATTAGCAGTATGGTCACTCTCTACAAACTCGACATATTGTGATTTGGACTTGCACTTTCTCTTGTTATGTCCTACCTCCTTGCATTTGCTACATGTTATTTGTACTCCCTTCTTACTTAACTTCAAATCTCCAGTTGGCTTTCTTGGATCATTAGCATATCTTTTTCTCTATTTCTTAGGCCTACTAGACATCTTCTTACCTTTGGGTGTTCTATTGGAGGCAACTTTTTTGCTTTCCAGAATATAGGGCCAAGAATAGGATATATGACAAATTGATAGGCTGCTTCATACATGGATTTATGGTACCACATACTTATCTCAGAAGCAGGATCAACCTTTGCATGATTCAATGCACAAATCGCATGTAGACATGGAATTCCGGTCAAATCTCATTGCCTACATATGCATATCCTTTTATCTAAGAACACAGTGTACCTATCTTTTCCATGATTGACTTCATAACCATTGTCCCTATTAAACTCAATTATGAATAAGAAGGATCTCTTGTTATTTTCCAAAAACATACTCATTGCATCAATGCTAAACATTGCTGGCCATTTTGCTAACTCCTCTCTTGCATCTTTTATCCTATTCATTATCATAGTTCTAATTTCATCTATTATTGTGATGATAGGCTTCCTTCTTACAGTCTTGATTATGGAATTGAAAGTTTCACATAAGTTATTATTAACCATCTTAGATGTATATCTTATGGAGAAATACGCTCTACACCAAGTTTGAGGAGGATATTTGAGTAGGTCTTCAATTGACTTCGTTCCATATTCAACCATTTTGTTTAAGTTTTCTTTAAAATCTTCTCAAAAAAAGCTTTATGCACATCTCCAAAACTTTTCTTGCATCTCACTTCCTTTCCAAACCTTGCTCTAACATGCATATATATGCCTTGTACACCACTTTTGCTCGGCTTCAGGAAGTATATCTAACATAACATTACACAATCCTTGCATGTAATTAAAAGGGTTTGAATATCAAATGAGCACATCACAATCAAATAAAAAATTTACAATTAGAATGGTTAGATGATGTTACATACTTTTTGCATATTAGAGATAATAGTGAAATTCCTTCCATCCTCTAAGTTAAGTTCTTCCTTTAGCAAATGTAAAAACCACATCCAATTTTGAATATTTTCCTTGTCCACAATTGCAAAGGCAATTGGATAAATGGCATTGTTAGCATCCTTTTCCACTACACTTAAGACCATACCCTTTATTATTCCCTTCAAAAAAGCACCATCAACTCCAATAATCGGTCTACATCCTGCCATCCACCCTTTCTTGCAACGACCAAAACACACAAACATCCTATTGAATACCTTATTACTATTATTCAGCTCTTCTTTGCACAATTCAATTTCAATTCTAGTGTCCGATATGCTTTCTTCTAATTGTATAACATAGGAAGAAAGAACCTTAAACTCCTCTTTATAACTTCCTTCTAGTCCTTGCGTTATCATTTTTCTTACCCTCTTACACTTGTGCTCACTTATATAAACTTTAATCTCTTGTTCGAATTCTTTTTTCATGTCAGGATTTCTACACAACTTCTCCTTGAAAAATTGTGCAATATATGTCATTGTCACCAATTTATTTTTGAAAGTTCTAGCACGCTTGTGATCTAGAATAAAGGTTTTCACAATCAATCCATCTTTTTCTCTATCTTTACATGCATATAACAAAAATGGGTAGCCTTCCTCATATTGAACTCTCAATCTCTCAGGCTCATTCTTCTTGAAAGATAATTTGTGGCCATTTGCCACTGAGTAACTTGCAATAACTTGCCTAAATTGGACTGCATTGGCAAAATGAGCACCAATGTAGAATAATGGCTTATCAACATTCATTCTCATATAATTTATGCTACTATTGACCTAATTCTCACTAGGCACCTCAATGAACCTTTCACTTTCCTCACTATCTAAATTGTAATCACTAGATTCACTATCTTCATAGCCGTCATTATCATCACTATCATTTCTAGAGGCCTCATCCTCTTCTTCATCTTCATCATTAGCTTCCACTGCTCCCTCTTCATTTCTTAAAGTATTGCTTCCAATAACATCATCACCTAAAATGTCATTAACTTTCTCACTCATTGCCTTCCATTTCTATCATTACCCTCCTCAATCATATTAACCCTATTAGCACCCTTTTCTTCTTCTCCACCATCAGCTTTACCTGCCCCATCACTCTTATGAAAAAGTAACATTTCCACTTCTCTCACAATCTCACCAATCATGCACATTGGATACCTCAATCTCCTTAAATTAGGAAAACTTTTTACACCATTACTCATTGTTCTGTCCCTTTCAGTCACCCTTTTATTCACTGGCACAACCCTTTCGCTCATACTTCCTTCCCTATACCTTAAGTCACTAACATGACCCATTGCCTCCTTTATAAAAGGCTCATTATTACAAGGCAATGCTTCTATAACTTGAGGATCATTCACTGACTGAATCGTAAATAACTCTATCACTTATTTAGGACTCTTAATGTTATTCTGTATATATCCAATCTCCTCATCATCCTTAATCTCAATTAGCCCACTACTCATACTCTTTCCAGGTTCTAAATAAAACACTTTGTCAAAGTTACTAAACTTCATATCTTTAGTAATTAGTGCTTTAATATCACCATAACTTAAATAATTTGGTTCAAAGTTTTTGAACATTTCCTACTCAACCCGGACATAAGTTAGAACTTTACCTCTATATCACATTGTCCCCTATAATGAATCTTAATAGAAACCTTATCACACATTCTACAATTATTACAACCAAATTGCAGAAATTAAAACAAATTAAACATATTAGTATAATTTAGGCAGAATCACATGCTGTCAATTTTAATGTTTCCATTCAATAATGACCACTTTCACCAAACTATAATAACAATGAGACAGTTCACATAATATTAATAATTAATTAAACTTGGGCTAAAATAGAATGCTTAATGTCAAGAAATTTGAGGTTTTAGGTATTATAATGATAAAGCAGCTGCATTTATGCAGGACACTGTTAAAATTAACTTTTAAATTTTAAATTTCATAATTTTCTAAGGTTAATGAAAGTAAAAAATACAAATTTCAAACAACCCAAAATATTTTTCGAAATTACAGCTGCATGCAAATGGGATTTGCTTACTTGTTAAGTTGTGATTTTTTATTCTCACTTAGGGATTGGCTTTAACAGATGCTTTCCCTTCTTCTTGACTTACTGATTGGCTTCTACAAATGGTATTCCTTCTTCACAACTTAGGATTTACCTTCAATAGTGCAACTCTTCTTCACAGGGATTGGCTTTGACAAATGCTCATCCTTCTTCTCGGCTTAGGTATTGGAGATGGAGCTTCAAGGGAATGACAATTGAGTGTTTTTTATAGAAGGATCAAAGTTAGGGCTCAATACTTAACAAATCTGAAGAAGAAATTTGAAAAGCACCGCAAATGGAAAGGAAAGGTTAAATTCTTAGTATTTTTCCCATACGGCATCATTCTGTATGGTATATTTTTTTTCTATTTTTTTAAGGTAAAAATCAGCGTCATTTTCAACAAAAAAAGTATGTTCCTCAAACACAGAATGATGTCATTTTAACAAGTCAAACTTGGCTTTAACAGTGCTAACGATGACAAACTTTAGGGTTCTATATGCTCCAAGTTGAAAGTTTATAAGTTAATTTGTACCGAGTCAAAGTTTAGGAGCTAACTCGCATTATAGGCCATAGTTCAGGGCCTATTTGCCCTTTTAGCCATTAAATTTCAATGGTTTGTTTCTTTTGTCTTAGCCATTCAGTGGATTATGAGTTTGTAAATAGGTCCATTAAGGAAGTAAATTGCTCCCTCTCAAATTCATTGAGCTCGAGACTTCTAGTTAAAAAAGAATAGACTTTTACCGTCTCATCTCACCCTTTAAAATTAATGATTTCTTTTAAAATTGGATGATTGTGAGTATTTAAATGTATGCTTGTAATATTTATCCAAATATGGAAAAATTATTAATTATTTGATTTTTTTTTTCGAGTTTCTAAAATTTCCCAAAATGGAATTCTATAAGGTGAGTTGGGATTAGATAATGGAGAAAGTGTTGATCTAATTCTAATCTTTTGTGCAAAGGGTTACATGTTGTTTTCATAACATTAGTTATTAATCATGTGAGGCCATTTTCATAACCCATACCTCATCATAATTCATAGTCTATGATATTATTTTTCTTCACATGAAGTTGATGTTCTTGTGGAAATCTTTAAAAAATAAATTAAAATGTCATTTAAAAGGTAAAAAGAAAATATAATCTAAAAAAAAGATAAGAAACATTTTTCTAATTTTTATTTACTTGCAATATTTATTTTTGTATACTTTTATTTAATTTGAATAAAATGGTATAAAATGAATCCGTATAGTTTATTGTTTTGCCCATAATTAAAGTTTCAAATTCCAGATTGCTGGCCAGTATCCAACCTGAATAGAATTAGTTTGTCTTGGTAGATTGTGGTTTATGATTACGGGACTATTTACTTTATTTTTTTTATCATTCAACTAGTATTTTTTTTTAAAATACCATAATAAATCTAGGTTGACCTAAATTATTTATTTTAATTATTATTAAATTATTTAATATGTCATATCAATAAATGTTTATTTGAATTATAGCTATATACATTGGCGGTCCTCTCTAGGGGCCAGGCCCCCTAAAACAAAAATGTTACAACAGTTTAGCTATTTTACATTTTTTTTTCAGTTATTCCTATTTTAATCCAAGATAAATATTAAAAATTAGATATGTTTAATTTATATTTTTAGTTTAAAAACTCTTTGGCTTGTTATTTTTTTTTATTTATATTTAGACACAATAGATTTATTATGTAAGCTTATTATATAATGAGAAATATTACTTGTTTTAATTCTTTTAATTCTATTTTGTCTCAACTTGCATTAAAATACTTTACCCACCCACCTGTTGTTCAATTTATATTAAAAAATAAATATTTTAATGTAATTTGAAACAAATTGTGATAAACAAAGTTGAAACAAATAACATTTTTTTTATATAATATAATTTTTGAATGAAAATATATAAATTCGTTTTTGCTAAGTTTGGATCCGCCATTGGCTATATATATTATTCAATGTTATGTTAGCATAAGACAACATATATCGTTGAAGGAATTAAATGCCAAAAATTATTTTAGTTGAATTTGAGCAAAACATTTTTTAAAAAAAAAATATACAAATTAGGTGTAAAATGAACGAAACATTAACAACATGAGACTAACATTTTTTTTTTTGTATAGTAATTAATAATTTTGAACAGGATTCCATTAATTTCGGAGAAAGTGAAAGATGAACAAAACATCTTTCCAATCAAAATGCTCCAATGACCCAATCCCAACCCATTAAATGAGCCACATAAAATGTGCACCACAAATAGAAAATCTGATATTTCTGTAAGCTGAAGTACCTGTGATTTCTTTTAATTAGATGGTTCGTCAATTTCAATTTCCTTTTCAACTTGGTTTATTATCATTAACAAAAAATTGCTTGATTTGAATGATTTTTAATTTTATTTTATTAAGAAAAGAATCATGTGATAATGTCACATGTTTTCTTTTTCATCCTCTTGAATGATTCGAGAAAGTGTCTTTCCTTCAGGGCAAACAGTGAAATTTGGTCAAAATTCAAGCTTCACGTTTTGGTCTTTTTATTCAATTATGGTAGGAACCCTAATTCAAAAATAAAAAGTTCTTTTATTCTATGCCATTAACTTGGAAAATGTAAAAATTAAGGGTAATTACAACAACAAAAAAAAAAAAATCTTGTGTTCGTCCCAAGTTTTGGATTTAAGCTTCAACGGTTTTTCTATATTTTTTTTATCACGCCACAGAAATTTTTAGTTAATCAACTAAGAACATACATTGAAATTAATTATATTAATATCGGGTACGATCTCAGAGTCAGCAAAATAATCTCTCATAAATTTTAAGATAATTGCATATTGAATGGTTAAACTCGAGATATCTTATTAAACTGGAAAAAAAAAACTAAAAAACCACTCAGTTTTGGATTTTAAGCTTCAACGGTTTTTCTATATTAATTGGCTTATGATATTTTCCTGATTGGATCATCCGTTAGCTATTCTATTCAAAATTAACAGTCTTCAGTTTTTTTTTTCAAAAAAAAAAAAAAAAACAAAAGCAAAAAATTGATGAAGAAATTTATAACCAATCTCTACCAAGTATTTATATTAGATCATGCAAGTAGCAAGTGGTGAGACGAGTAATGTCCGTACGAGGATTTAGTAATCGTGCGAGTTGATGAACAAAGCTCAAATTAAATACGATGATTAGAGAACATCCAAAATTAAGGTATGGTTGAGTAGTTTTTTTTTTTTTTTTGGGATCTTTTAACTTGTTTGATAATTAAATTAATTTATAGATGTAGACAATTGCTAAAGAACACTATGTATTATATATTGGTTTTGAATTTTTACTTTTGAATCAAAATAATCATATTTTCTATTTTTTAAGTATGAAATATATATAATTTCAATTTCATATTAAATATATCTTTAGAGAAATTTAGTTTGATTTGATAATGATGTGATAATTTGAATCTATTTTTTTTATCAAGATATATAGGCAGCTCCTATACTGAAAGTATGTTTACATGAATTTAGTTATGTTTACATAAATCTAATTTGCATACTACTTTGTTTTGAGCAGAGATATATATTTATATATATATAAACTCAGAATCTTTTGATATTTAATTCTGCATAAATCTATGTATTTTTTTTACTAGTGTTACACTATTTGAAAAAACTATCATATTAATTTTAAAAAATAAATATCACATATACATATTAATATATGTCAATAGTGCCAAATTAAAAAAAAAAGAGGTTTTGGAGTATCGGTGCTAAATCAAATTAAATTTCTCATAAACTATATTTTGATATAAAATTGAAAGTATATATATTTAAAAAAAAAAACAAAGAATAGAATTATTTTGGTATGAAAGTGAAACTTTGGAGTTTATATATATATATACATACTACCAGCCTGCAATCACAATCCTTAAACATATACAAGTCTTCCTAATTACTTGGTCTACTATGGATCACTAGCATAAGCTTAAATATATGGTTTGTGGGTTATTATCATGATCAAGCTGAGTAGATTCAGTGTCTCTCTTATAAATTTAATTAATTCAAACTGCCATTAAGAATATTTTTCATCTTCTGGTGGCCCAACCAAGGATTTTATTACAATTCAGTTACATCTCCAACATTTTATTATGTCCGAAAATCATGTACCCGACATGCTTTAAGACAAAACAATCTGATTCAATCACAATAGAGTTGGTGAAAGCTTCATTTTGCCTTTCCAATCAAATAATTAATTAATAACTAAAGGTGGAGAATCACAAACCTTGATAAGTGAAATTAAATTGTAAAACTCTCTTCTTCCTTAACAAGAGTTCTTGAATTCAAATTATGAGTATAAAATTTTAAATTTGGGATGGAGTATTTTACTCCTTTAGTAGACCTACTCGACGTTAGTTTAGATTAGTAAAAAAAAAGAAACTGGAGAATCGAATATGAGAAAAATTCAATTGAGATCGAATTGATTTAAATAGGTTTCTAGTAAAAGAATCAATAAAATTTCAATACTTAATTTAGCATGGAAATTAATTAATTGCAAATGAATTTAAACAAGAATATATTTTTTTGGCTTTTAATATGTTCTTATAATTAGACCGACTAATCAAGTGCGTGCCGGGTTGTATTTTAAAGGATGGTAAAATATTTTCTCAAGAGTTTTGAAATAGATGGATGGCCAAGATTCAAACTTGAAATTTCTAGTTAAATTGAAAAAGTTTCGTGTCAATTCATCTATATCATGTTAGATATATACATGAAAAATTTAATGTTATACTTGGATGTAATGGCTATTCCATGGCATATCTGCCGTCCAAGAGAAGACCAAGTCAACTATATCTATATATATATATATTGAAATCATATGAAAAATATATAGTTAAATGTTTTGGACAATATGGTCTGCCGGCAATGGCTTTGATCATTAGTGAGTAAACAGTATGTTGTATCCCAATATTCTCTTTTTCTTTAATTTCTCTCTTCTTTTTCAAGAAAATTTAATTTCATGCAAACTCACCACCAACTGGTAAGGAGCAAAAGGATAAAACAATAGCTAGCTAGGCTTGACTATTCTAGTCATTGTTAGGCAAAGATATCATATATGCTTGCTTTTTTAAGATGGCACTACGGTTTAATCTGGCGGCAGAGCCACCACTATGGGCGGCGCATCCGCCATTATCACCTCCACCCTCTAATCTTCGTCCCCCACATCATAAACATGTATTAGGAGCTCTTATTATTAGCACTGTTGTGTTCTCTGTAGCTGCTTCCTTGTGCTTCTTCTTTAGAAGAAGGCTCTTTCCACATTTCAGGCAATGGTTGAAGCGTAAAGGTTTATTTCCAATCTTCTTGTTCAATATAAATAACTTTTCTTTTATTTGAAAAAAAAAATATGAAAGTTAATTATTTCACTACCATTAAAGTTACTTACCATATAAAATTGCAATAATATATATTTAAATTATTACATTTGACTACAGTAATTTTGTGAATGATACATTGCTTTAAATTCTACGAGTTATTACAACATTTTGAACAGCATATTACAACAATTAGAACTTGAAATTGTTGCTAATAATTAAAGAGGTGAGATGGGATCATAAAAGTCTATTCTCCCTTAACTAGATGTCTAGAATTTAAGTTTTTGTTACGAAACACTTTTAAAATTTGTGAGAAAGCATAGTAATTCTTTAATGATCTTATATGGCACGAATCCAAATTACTGGATAGTTAGAAAAAAAATATTGCTGCTAATAAGTATTACAACTTGAAATTGTTGCTATAAATATTGCATAAACCTATTTAGTATTTAGGTCGTAGCAATTGATAAAATTGTGACTATGAGAATGAATCGTAAAGGAAGCTGGGAAGCTGAGGGGTTATCATTGAGGAGATTCCATTGGGAAGAATTGGAGAGGGCTACTGATAAATTCAGCGAGGAGTTTCTGTTGGGATCTGGTGCATTTGGCAATGTCTACAAAGGAAATTTTGGAGAAGAAGGTTTTCTAGCAATCAAGAAAGCCCATGCCGATTCATTCCAAAGTATTGAAGAATTTAGAAATGGTAACAAACCCTTCAATATATCACACACAAATTTTTATTTTTTTAGAAAAACAAAATAGGAGATTATAGATCATTTTCAACTAACCCATTTCTACATTTTTCCCCTGTAAGCAGAAGTAAGACTGCTTTCCAAAGTTAATCACATGAATCTTGTTACTTTGGTGGGATTCTGTGAAGAAACTGGTATGTAGATGTCATTTCTTGATTAATGATTTATGTAGAACATAGGAATAAAGATTATATGGTAATTAAATGATATTTCAAACAGGAAGCAAAAGGGCAAAGGTACTTGTCTATGAATACGTTCCGAATGGTTCTCTACTCGAATATATTATTGGTAAGTTTTTCTCTTTTTTTTTTTTTTTTGTCTTTATCAAGTTTTTATAGACCAATCCAATTATATTATAATGTAAAACAAATAAATATGTAGGAAAAAAAGGAAGGAGCCTAACTTGGAGGGAAAGAGTTAATATAGCCATTGGAGCAGCAAAAGGTATGACCAATTATGAATATAAAACTAATTATAATAATTATTTGCTCAGATAATTTAGTTAATTTTGCAGGAATAGCTCATTTGCATGATGGAATAAAGCCAAGCATAATCCATAGGGATATAAAACCGAGTAACGTACTAGTAGGACAGGATTTTGAAGCCAAAGTTTCGGATTTTGGATTAGTTAAACTGGGACCGAGTGATGATAAATCTCATGTTAGCAGCCAGATTAAAGGGACACCAGGATACCTTGATCCTGCATATTGTTCTAGTTTCCATTTGAGTCCCTTCAGTGATGTCTATAGCTTTGGAGTTATACTTCTGCAACTTGTTTCTGCTAGGCCTGCAGTTGATTCCACCAGAAATCAATCTAATTATCATATAATTGAATGGGTAATTAAGCATATTCAATTAGGACCCACTTGAAGATAATATTTTTCCTTTTTGATTTTCAGTTCATGCATGCTTGCAGGCAAGGCCAAGCTTAGAGAATGGAAATGTTGCAGAAATATTGGATGCAAATCTTTTAACAGAGCCATGCAATATGGAGATGATGTTGAAGATGGGCCAACTTGGTCTGAGATGTGTAGTGCAAAATCCTAAAAAGAGACCTAAAATGACTCAAGTATGGCAAGAGCTGGAAGATGCTTTATATTCTGCTGATACCTTCATTCACAAGCAACCTTCAAGGGATTCTCGACCATCGATTAGTTATCATCAATCCATCGATCATGGAGCTCGAAGATCATTAGACTGCAGTGAATCATCTCAGAGCATTGTCAGTATTGATGGTGTTGGATTTCAAAGATTTCATATAGAAATGGATAGCCTCTCTTTTCAAAGTTCAAGCTTGATATGCCTTGAGGCTAATAGTATTAGCATTGAGAATATTGATGACAATAATTTGATAGGAATATTAAGCGAGGACATAGATAGAAAAGAAGATATGAGTTGATCATATATATGTGATAATCTACCTCTACATCTATAGGCTTTTATGAGACTTTTGGGGGTGAATTGCTCTATAAATTGTGTATATATATACATATCCAAAAATCTTCATTAACCAAGTCAGAGTTTCTGATTAACTTGAATAACCTTCTATGATCAGCCTGAACTTTCCTGAAATTATCATCACCACATCAAAAGAATTACACACACATAAGAAAGAATTCCTTTCCATGTTGTTACAAGTTAAGACAAATTCACTGCCAGAACAAGAAAACAATGGCAATAAACATTTGACATATATAAAGAAGAGCATTCTAAAACTGTTTCAACAAAATCCCACTATGCACACTACACTCCATTTCCAATTAATCATTTCAAATCAGAACCTAAGAGACAGTTGGTTCTTTTTTATTTTTTGGCATGAATATGGAATATAGAATTTAATGGGAGAAACTCGACTAAAAACTTATCATACTTTTTATTATTTCATTCATAACATGTTACATATTTATACTAAAAATTGTAACAAACATAATCAAACATGATTCCTAAAAATCTTCTCCTATATCAAATCATAACATAATCAAATCTTCATAGAAAATCAAATCATATCCTAACATAATCAAATCATATCATAACTTAAATCAAATTATATCCTAATTTATTCTTTCAAAAAACTGCATTTTGAATCATAAATCTAATAGAGACCATCACATCCACTGATTCAGATAGGATAGGTTGGTATCGTTTTTCTCTGCTGTATTAGCATTTGCACTATATGTTACAAGATCGGCATACATTTCCGCAGATGCTTTCGAAAACTCAGCCAGCGACTGAAAAACTGCAGCAAATCCTGTCTGAAATCCACTTAGAATGATTTGCTGAGTCTCCTGCACGGTGTCGATGTGCTTTTCTTTTTGGTCGTCTAGCATCTTATTGAACATATCCAATAGTTTCTTCCCTTCTGCCAGGTATTCCATGCGATTTTGTATGGTAGCCAGTGATTCCAGCTCAGAAATCTTGGATCCCAGGATCCTCCTCTCTGCTCTTTGGAATGCTAAATTCCTCCTGTCAAGTTCTTTGGATAGCCCATCAACTTTCCTCTTTTGATGTTGCTCTTTACCTTGTTGACTCCACATGGCATGAATATCTTTTCCGAAACTTTTCATCGCGTACGTTACAGCCCTATCTGGCAACTTGTCAAGCCAAGCTAACCAAGCTTGACAAGTTATTAGTAATGGCGGTCCAATAGTTTTGCAAGGTGGAAGCGAAGACACTCCCCTAGAGTAGAATTCAACTTCAGGAGCAATGAACTTGGACAACCAGCTGCTGAGTGCTTCAATGTAGGACTTCTGTGTAGATACATATGCCGCAAAGCAGGCACGCCAATTATCAAGTTCGGCCTCAATCTGAAGAGTGGCAAGACGGTGAGAGTCATCACAGAACCTCCCATATACTGGACCGTTAAAAAGGGTCACTTCAAGCGTGACACGTTTTTGAGTTTCATGCGATTCCAACATTATCTTCCAGTTCTTCATTAGTCTGCAGATGTGGAAGAATTATAAAACGATCAAACAACTAAATCTTTCAGCATTCTTAAACCTTGCAATGATTTTGAATCTTGTTTCTTACGCTTGTAACAGCTCAAGAAATTGTGGCTGCAGTTCTTCATCCCTCAATTTCTCTATTCTGTTGGAGATTGACTCCACACTTTTTATTGCGACTGAGATCCTGGAATGTAATTCCTTTATTTCAGTTGAAGATTTATCCATGGTACAGAATCCCTCTCCCTTTGCATTCAGTTTTTTCAAATGTGAGCTCTTTCGCTCGTAAATTTTCCTGGTCTGATCTCCAGCCTGAACATGTTGACTATAACAAGTTAAAGAATTTAATGGAAATGAGAGAGAACAAGCTATCAGAAGACATACTTTATTGAAATGCAATTTCATTAAATTGCTGAATCAGAATGCGAAAAATAACAAACACTGAGGCAGAAGAAATGTTTCATACCTTGACAATCCAACAGAATTAGTTAAGCTAGTAGCATGTGCTAAGATTCATCTCCGTGTCAATGATTTAAGCATTACAGCAAATTATAAATATTGAGCACGAATAGCATATAAGAAGGATCATAATTTACCTTCACCTCCTGATAGAGCTTCTTCTCCCAAGCATATAACCTCCCTAGAGTAAGTGAATGGCTACCAGCTGCCATCCCATTTTCATCAAATGGGTCGCCCTTGAAATCTGTCCACATTGAAGAATTTACAGAACTAGATGTGAGGAGACTTTTACAGGACGAAGACCGAGATGAAGTGGAATGGTGCAATGAAATTGATCTGATGAGCTTATTTGAGTTCTCTGCATCAAAAAAGTCAAGGATGAACTTGTTAAGTAACTGATCTATTTTCAAAGCACAGCGGTCAATGAGGAATTCCATTTTCTAAAAGTTCAAGTAGGAACTTCAAAAAATTGAAGGACCATAATTGGCAAATGGAAACTAATTGAGGACAGCTCTGAAGCCAATGAATCAACCTTCACCCTAAAAGAGAAGGCGTGCTTGAAAAAAAGAAAAAACTATACATTTCCAATGTTACTTTGCCTGTACCACATTAACATGATAATTTGTGGCAATTATATATTTACTCATTTTCCTTCTGCTTTCACATATATAGGATGTTAATGTTTCAATGAACAGGGTTAGAGCATCTCTAATGAACTCTTTATTTGGGTTAAACTCCTTATTTTAAAGAATCCTTCCATAAAAAAGGTTTTCAACGGATTCTCTATATTTAAAATTTAGAGATGAGAAGACATACATTCATTGTTCATTCCAAATGAGCTAGCAAATAGTTTTCTCAACAATCATTGACCTGGCCTACAATTTTATAAATACTGAAGCCATAGACTTGTTAACAAACCATACACAGACATGGATTGCAACCAAATGAAAATACTGAACAATGAAACATAAAAAAAAAAATAACTTACCTTTGATTTCCTCTAAACCAGATTGCAATTGAACTCTATTGGCCTCTAACATTCTTGAAATATCCAAACCAGAATCACAAGCCCTGAGAAAATGGTCCTCAATATCTTTCAATGCTTCCAACAATTCCCTCCCTTTTGTGGAGCTTTCTTCTTGGCCTAAGTTTGAATCATCTCCAATTCTAACATCTCTAATTCCATTCTCCTTATGACCCACATCACCATTTTTCACATTCACAGCTTTGTCGTCACTCATTCCTTCCTTTACTTCGTCTTCAAGCTCTGGAATCCCTTCTTTCTCTCTCACAGCTTTTAAGTCCTCATAAGAGCTTTGACTAAACCCATTTAGCATTTCTGTCCTCATTTCATCAAACGGGTAAAAGAAATCCCACCCAAATTCCCTCTGTGGTGATGATACTGGTGGTGGACCATCCTCACCATAAAAATGCTCACAAAGCTCTTTTCCATCTCCACAATTTTCTTCTTCTTCAGAGTCTTCCTCCTCCTCCTCATCATCTTCATCTTTTTTGTTATTTTCATGGGTTTCTTCTACTTTTCTGTCTGACTTAGAAGGATGGCATGCAATGGTTTCATGGGTAGGCTCAGCTGGCATATGTTGAAGAAACATGGGATTGGTTATATGGGTCTCATTTGCATTATCACCAGAAGGAAAAGTGAGGAGAAAGGGAGAAGAAGGAGAAGAATGTCTAGCCACAAACAACCTCAAAGCCATTGCTACTGCATAAAGAGATTGATTATACTTAAACTGTGCATCTGCAAAAGCATACCTTCTCTCTACAGCCAACTTCAGTAACTTCTTTCTTTCTCTACACAAAGACACAACATCTTCTTCTTCATCTTGCTTGGACAGACCACAACCCATCTCTAAGTTGAAGCTAAAAAAATGTGCCTTTTAGTGAAAAAGGAGAAATTTTTATGATGAAAACTGTGGTCCTCTACATTATTCTATCATTAGAATATGGTGGTAATAATTGATAAAAAAGAGAACAAAGATTGGTAGAATGAGGGTGAAGATGATTAAAATGGAGGAGGAAATGAAACTTGGTGTTTAGTGTCACAGTTCAACATAAAGCTGAGAAAGTCATCCAACCAACAAGTGCCTATCAGGAATTAAAAACCAGAACTTTTGGCAATTTGGTCACTCTCTCTGTCACTATAAGTTACAAACTCTATAAAACCTTCAAAGGTGGAAATTGTCTACAGGATATCCCATTTATTTCATTGCAGAAAAGATTTTGATAGATTTTTATAGCTGGAAATAGGTACTCTATCTATCCTCCAGTAATTTGGACGTGGGAGGAGAAAGCTAACAGTCTCACCTCAAAACATGTTAAAGAAAAAGAAAAAAGAAAAAAAGGATTTCCTGCTTTATCATTGTCCTTATTTCCTTCCTCATTTGATGATTTGAAAACCCTATCGTGCTATAAGAATTTTCTTCTTCCTTTTTTTTTTCCTTTTCTTTTTCTAAAAAGCATCAAGATAGAAGAAATCGAGTTTTGTTAGATGGAACGTAATATATTTTAGCCTATGATTCCAATGGAAATATGACAGAAATCCCCACAAGCTTTTATGCTGATTAATTTAAACTTCTCAGGAACTAGCCAAGAAAAACATAACAAACAAATGTACCCACCATCATAGAAAAATAGAAAAAGACATCTTGAAATGGGCGAATTTTCAGGTTTTAGGTTGACGTTGATATTTCTTTCTAATAATTTAGAAATGGGGGAACTACCTTGGAATGGAAAATTGGGAAAAATTAGGATGCTAATTAAATAAAGGCCAAAAAGAGTAAATTAATCTGGGAATTATATTTTACCAAGCATGTCATTTCTTTCATTTTGATTTAATTTAATTAAATTTTTTGAATTTTAAACTAAATATAAATTAACTCTTAAATTATATTCTTATGAAATGAATCCAAATTAATTTACGCTTCTAATTTAAAAGACCTAATATATAAATGATATAATTATACTGAATTTAAAAATTTATTAAATCAAAATTAAAAAATAATTCGTTTTATAGAGTATAATTTTAGACCAATTTGGACTTGTGTACTTAAATAAAAATGATGGGGTGATTAAGTTGAGAAATGTGCCACTCCACTGAAGAATGACAAGAAAAGCAGGGCCAACGCAGCAAATACTGGATTCCTGGAGGAGTAGGGCCTCATCTCATCTCATGGGTTAATGCAAATATCAATATGCTGCCTGCGACAGGCAATAGACAAGGACTAAAGTTAATAACCAAATAAGGACTGAAGATGCAAATTTTTTATATTAATTTTTCATTTAAATAAAAATTATTTTTTTATTTTTGTATTATTTATTTTATGAATGGAGTAAAAAAATGAATAAAAGGAAAAAAAAGAAAAAGAAAAATAGAATAGCTACGAGTGCATCTCATGTTCACCAACGGGGAACTGCAAAGGTACAACTTACAAACAGTGAATGAATGGCCTTTTGTCCACTTTTGGTGAATGTCATGAATTTCCACAAGTTGAATAATTTATTATTGCTCTTTTCGTACTTTTTTTTTCTTTTTTGGTCAAAAATGTGTTCCAATTGACAAAGTGAAATAGAAATTAGTTTCCCCATTCCATGCTCTCACTCAAATGATTTTTTTTTTTAAATTTTAATTACATCATGGTAATAAATATTAATATGAACAGACTATTTATAAAGAATATGTTGAAAAATTGTGATTATGAGTCATTTTGAGAGAATTATTCGGGTGGATCCTACAACTCGATTTTGAAAGAAAGACCCGAATATATGTTCCTTAACACGAGGAATATGAATTAATGTATTCATATGCTTAAAATGGAAAATGTGTGAATAGAAATTGAAGTTCAAAATAAGTTCCTTGGTAAGGAGATTTAAAGGTGAAAAGTGAGTGAGAATTTGTCTCATATCACTAAGAATTGAAGTTTGACTTGTATTTATATATAAAGATGCATTCTTACATGGGTAAGAAAAGTAGAATGAAAAACTCTTTCTCGCGCACTCAAGCACAGGGATGCAAATTCATGATCCGAGATGGGCCAATACGTGGGTGCGCGACCTGCGTACATGAATGTCGATCTAAAATTTAATGGTCATGAACAAACCCAATTTTTACAAATTATTTTTTATTTCTGGAAAATTTAGTAATACTCCCATTTTGATCCACACGGCTGGCAGTCTGCCACGCCCGTGTGGATTCGACACTTCCGTGTGAATCCACACAGTTAGGCCACTGATACGCCCATGTGGATCCACACGGTCGTGTCGCTGTGTCTGCAGGGTGAGCAAAGCAGATCCACACTCCCTTGTGGATTCTATTCCATAATAGACTTTTGAGTTTCATGTCTTTTGACATGTCAATTTTTGATATTTCAAAAATTAATTTCACCATTATTTGAGAGTTACAAATGTATTATTGACAGCTTTTAAAGGAAATTAATCACAATTAATCTCATGTCTCTTCCATCTAGTATAAATAGGTGGTTTATACTTGAATTTTGAAATGTTGATGAAGAATATACTTTTGATTGTTCTTGAAGTGTTTCTTTTTTTTTTCTTCTTCTTCTCAAGTGATAGAGGGTGTGACAAGTTAAAAGTTTACTGTAAGTAGGTGTTGTGTGTTCAACAACTACTTAGAATTTGTTGTATCCTGGAAGACAAACGCTGGTTATCCTAAACATCAGTGTATGAGGCGAATTTGTCTTAAGGAAATTGTGTACTACACAGGTCATTGGTTTTCCATTTTTCTAATATTGAATTAACAATTCTCCTATTTATTTTTGTAACAGAATATTCCCAAAATCTATATTATTATAATAAGAATGTATAATTAATTTTCATCCAAAGTAAGGTAAGCAGAGAGAATGGATTGTAGTGTTTGTTGCTTTCCAAATTACAGAATGGAATCTGGTGCTGATTTAATATTTTAGTAATCTCGATTGGTAAAAATCTTATGGTGACCAATTCTGTGGGATAAATGTAAAAATGATGTTAAAATTTGTCATATTATAAATTAGTACAAAAATTTTTAATTATTATATATTAATACAAAAATTTTTAGAAATATTACAAGTTACATAGTAAAAAAAAAATAATGTGTTATATTTGACCAGCTGACATGGCATGTCAACATGTTAATACATCAACTTATTTGACTTGAATTTTAACTATATTGCTATATATTCTGAAAGTTTTAGTACTAATCTACAAAAATTAAAATTTTAGTATCAATTTGTAATAACATAACAAATTTTAATACCCTTGGTACATTTATCCCCCGATTCTGCTGTCACTCTATTTAAATGAAATTAGCAAAAGGAATAAGTCATTCTACACTTCACAATTCAACTTCATCATATGCTTTAATTTAATTTATATGGTTCTAAATAACAAGTAAAAATGTTGATAGTGTCTTTAACATGGAAGCACAACATGCAACAAACAGCACATTGACTTTGATTCTAAGGGGTATCTGTTTCACATAATTTACAAAGACCCAAAAAACAAAAAAAAGATCAACAGAGTATAACGAAGAGAGTTAAATGAATGCACCAAGAAAATTTTCTAAAGAAAAGAGCCTCTGGTGTCTTCTTTGCCATTGCAGTTCTATTTCTCTTGATTCTTTCCTTTCCTTTTGGCTCATGTGCTCGAAAACTAAATAAAAGTACATCATCTCAAGTTATAATTTTACATTATACATAGAAAAATTAATCCAAGATTGGACCTTCTTCTCTATTGATTTTTCACTCTTAGCAGTCACGGGGGTTCTGAGAAGGATCCTGCATACCATAAACATTACAGAAAGTTGCAATTACGTTTCAATTGGAGTGCCACAGGGAGCTAGTGTTTTCGCAGGTATGCTAACTCCACCTCCTCTCACAGATATGGAAGGCCCTTTGATTGAGCTGGCTTTGCTCACTAGATTTGTGTCAAGAAACACAACTATGACAGTGATGTCATCATGGAAATGCCGGCGGACACCCCGGTCTATTTTCTTCAGATCCGAGTATCTCATTTCTCTCTTCTTTGCAGCTTCCTGCAATGCAGCTTTCACAAGCCTCTTAGCAATACCCTGCATTTAGAGAAATACAGAATCATCGGATGACAAATTTCTTCATAGTTCTTTTTTATGGGGTTTATCAGATTTTAAAACATGTTGAGAGGGTCATGCATCCCATTTATGTTAATTTAAACCTTTCCACCATCTTTGTAGAACCCCAAAATTATGAGGACACATGGCCTGCAAGAGCACACACATGCATTTGTACTAAAACTCCTCAAGATTGGAATCAATCAATTCAGTTAGAAATAATTTATCAAACATAGCAACCACAGGAACTGGAATCTCAAGAAACAAATGCAAAATTGCAGTCAACTAATAGATAATATAAGCACCATTTTGCTAGAAAATATGCAAATAAACCAGATAAAAGTGGCGTCAGAAAATATATGTTAAATATATTTTTAACCAAAAAAATCTCGGCAGATAAATGAAGGATAGAATATGATAGTAGAGGATCCTAAGAGGCAACACATCAATCCATATTCAAATTGGTGCTATGTTTCACTAAATGAAGTCCAATATATGTTGAAATCTTCACTGTAACTTGAATTTATATTATTTTCTTCTCTCCAAACCAAACAGCAGAGATTTTTCGATGTGAAAAGCACACAGTTGAACATCTCAAACCTTACATATTTAGTGATGTAATCAGAATATCTAAATTAATGAACATGCAATTGAGGTAAAATGAAGTTCTTACACTGTGGGGGTGATTTTGAACTATGTCAACAGCCTCTTGATTGCTAAGGTGTTCCCAGAGCCCATCAGACGCAAATACGAGAAATTGATCATGAGGTCGTAGTTCGTGCACAGAAATTGACGGTTCCGAGCTTAATATTGGCCTCTTAAAAGGTTCACGAAGACGAAACTTAGCATATAAGGGCTCTCTGTTAAATTCTGCCTTCTTTAAATATACATCACCGATGGATCTAGAAACCTGTTATGCAAAAGTTTGTCTACATATTAAAAACTCTTTATACAATCATTAGTTACAAGTGTGTCAACACAAGCATATCTGTTTTACATACATGTTTGACCATAAGGATAGCCATGCAGCCTAATATCTAATACCATAAATCAACTTTTAATTTTATCTAACAAGCAAAAAATGTGTAATCAACAGGACTATTCTTGCTTTCAACATCAATGATTCCACAAGTAGTATTAGCAATTACTTTATCAAGGTCCAAACATTCTTCGGATCCCAGAAACTGAAAATAATGGACTTGGAAACCGTTAGATGTTGACTTACTATAGCATAATACTGTTTCCATATTGTTTGACACTTTGACTCATAAAATCTCTGTAACTATTAATAATCACAACTCATTCTCCATATAAAGCATCACACCATGATAATGGCACTTAAATATTAGAATAGAGCCAAAGTATACCTGTATCAGGCCCTTCACACGCCATACATTATGTTTCAAAACTACAATATGTGAATCATCCGGGTGCAAAGAATGCATCTCCTGCCTGACAGACTCTATGCTCACATTATGCTCTGATGACAGCTGGAAGGCAAGAACCTCCCCAGTTGCTTTAACAAGCCTACCGAGGACGGCCCGTGAATCACCAACGTTAGCAATGTAAAGGGAACCCTCACAGATGATACCCACCAGACAGCATGATCCAACAGCTGCAATCTGAGGCTTCATAGGCCACTGTTTAGTGACAAGGGAAAGAAATCCATCTTCAGTTGCTTGATATGCTTTTTTAATCACATCTACCGACATGCTTTGATGTTCTGAGGTGAATCCTGCAAATAACAACATAAAATAAATCATCAGAAACGGAACACTTTTCCGAACACGAATATAATCAAAACACTGAAAAATGAACAACAAAATCCACCAGACTATGAAAAAAAGAGTTTTTGTTGTTCTTTCAGGGCATGAATTAATATAGCAAACTTTAAGCACTATAAGGGTTTTGGATTCTCACTCTTTAGATGCTGAAACAGATGATCATTAATGTACCGTGATGTCTCTGGTCCTCCATGACCATCATATATTCCTACAAAGGTGCCATAAGGGCCAGACTCGAGTGTGCTCAAGGGGCCAGACTCAAGCTGGCTCTGATCCTCAAGCAAATTATTGGCCTGCACAACAGCCATAGAGAATTCACCACACAAGTGCTGCCCAGTATCCTTGTACCAAAGTAGACCATCCTGCCGGCCTGCTGCATCCGAACCCGTGTGGACATGAAGTTCTGAGGACGGCTGCCAGCAGGCCCTCAAAAGGTTCATCAACCTTGATAACATCCCTCATCTCACCGGGACCAGCCTCCGATTCCTCCACATCCAAAAAAATGGATGCGATAATACTCCTTCCAATAAACCCCCACCAGTCTCCCCTCCTGCACATCAAAGGATTCATAGATATGATATTAAACAAACAAAAATTTTAAATGAAAATAAGAAGTATATTAACCAATTGAAGGAAAAAACTTAATAAAAAAGAATCGAGCTTTGATCCTAAATAACAGTTACAATCTTATAGGTTAAGGAAATATTATACCTAAAATACAAAAAATCTTATCCATCTACACTTAAAACAACAGATTATTCAATACCCTGTGCTCATACAGCTCACAAGAGATCAAAACAACAGAAACTAGCAGGAGTTAAATCGTCAAATCTAAGTCCACATTCCACACTTCAAACGCACAAATATTTAATTAAAAAAGAAGATTATAACTTGTTTACTGCCCCAACAACGAAAAGGGTTCGAAACCAGATTATCATCAATCACATGAACAGAACAAGAAATAACTAAAAAAAAACTTACGGTATATATAAATTAGGCTTGTCTGCGCAGTATTTGTTCAGCTACTGAAGAATAACAGAAGATGAAAAGGATGGAGATCTGAAGGAAATAGATAAATACATGTGGGTATGAAAAGGGTTAGATCTATAGATCCATGAAATCAAAACTGTAAAATGAATAAAGAATTTCTGTTGCTTCAAACTTGCAGTAAATCTCCTTTTCTTTCCCTTTTCTCTTCTGGGTAATTTATACAAGACGAAGAAGAAGAAGATAATTGAGAAAGAAGAAGTAAAAAGAGAATTCTCTCAATCAGCGAGATTAAACCAACTGAAGGGAAAAATAAAACTGGCTCTTTTCATCTTTTTGAGCAGGCAGAAGTCATATATAAAAGAAAACCAACAAATCGACGGCTGAAAGCCAGCAATGCATATGGGCAAGCCATGGGCTCCACATATGTTACCAAATAAAGAGAAAGAAGATAGAAAGCACAAAATCAAAATCCATTATTCATTATTTCATTTATTTATTATAACGAGCAAAATCCAATATTAATTATCATATTGTTCAAAAAATATTCGATCGTTATAATTAAAAAAATTCATTATCTAAATACATTATTAATGACAAAAATCCCCATTAATATAATTATTAAAACTTATAATAATTCTTTATTAAATTTTTAACTGAAGATTTAAATTCAAAATCTTATATTTATATTTTTAATTATTAAATCAGTATTGTTAAATTAAAGTTTATTAATAAATAATTTTTTATTATTATATTGTTTTAGTAAGAAAATTCCACCACACCAAAATTTTGATTTTGATCTTTAACAATTAGAAGGACAAGAAGTCTCCTTAACAATAATACATCTTTTAACAATAAAAATATACTTTAAAAGATTAACACTTATAAAATTGTAAAAGTTTATACTTCATTGGATTTTTAACCGAACACAACTTTTAACAATTAAAAAAAAAATTATTCTTTGTAAAAAGAAAGTAGTCAACACTTTTTATATAATAATTAATAGAGTTAATTTCACTTATTATTTGTAGAAAAATTACAAAAAATTTTTTAGTTCAAAAAAAAATTATTAAACTTTATTTTTGTTTCACTAAAATCATTTTTATCAGTTTCTGGTGATTTATTAGCTATTATATTAATCTTTTTGTAATACATAAATTTTTCGGTCATATGTCAATTTTCCAGTTATTTATATATGAAAATTTGTTAAAAGTGATTTTAGTGATTTTTAGATGAGAAAATAAAATTCAATGACCGTATATATGCAATTAACTCTGGTTAATATGATAGTAGCTAAAATTAGGAAAAGCAATATGGAATAAATATTTCATAATTAAATGAAAAAATATATATAATTAGAAATTTGTGTTGCTCCTTAGGTGGATTGATGGATATTGGATAAACTATAAAGATTTTTCAAGAATCAAAACTTTCATATTTTATTAGCATGAAGACATGCTTCTTTGTTGCGTGTCGTTAGAGCTTTCCTCACTTCTGGATTTTATTTTATTTTTTCCTTTTTTCTGTGTATTTTATTTCCAAATTTTGAAAAAAATAAAATAAAATAAGAAAAAACCCTTTTATAGCATATAACGTGTGCGCTTGCTTAATAAAGGAACGTGGCAATGTGTTAAAAGAAGCAAATGTCCCATAATAATATGTGGATTTGATTTAAGTATTATCGAAATTAATTGGCTTCTAAACTTATTCTTTGATTTTTAAGTCAGTATAAATAAATTTTTAAATTTTAAATTTGGAGCAATTAAATTTTTTATATATTAAGTCATTTAAATCAGAATAATGTATCAATTCGGTATGATAAAGAGCAATTTGTTCTATAAAATATAATTCATAAGCTAATTTGCACTTAATTTAAAGTTCGTAAGCTTATTTGCACTGAATTAATTGAGAGAATAACTCGCTTTATAAGATATAGTTTAAGAACTAATTTGCATATTTGACTAATTTTAATTAAAATCACCAACACTCATCATTTTATTTTCAACCATTAATCCTTGAATTTAAATATTTAAACAAATTTTTAAAAAGTAAAACCAAACAGTAAGAGTTCCAATTTTTTTTAATAAAAATTTGAACTTAAATATAAAATATTTTTAAAATATAAAAGGAGATACTTTACTACGTGCTAATGAATTTATCATATGCGAATAAATTATTCTATTATTTAAGCTAATATTGAAATATTTCATTTTTTTTTATCAGATCTTGAAACTGATACCAAAATCACATCTAAGATATGAATCAGCCCGAAAATCTCATATGTAAAAAATTGTTGGAATTAATAAAGATTCTGCGTGTAATTTTATATATGAACAAAAAATAAAATTTTGAGATGATAGTTTTCTGTAATGGGTTTGGGAACGTGAGATTCAATTCATATTAAAAGAGTTCATTTAGTAGAATTGCACTGATATCTGTTAAATAATTAATTTATGTTAATAATTATAATTGTTGCTTTTTTTCCGAGTCAATTATATATATATAAGCTGAAATTTCAAACTTTTGATTAAAGGAGGCTAAGAAAAACTCATCTAGCAAGAAAATGTGCTTCCATATATAACTCAAAAGATGCGGATGAATTGGTTAAAAATTCTTATTAGTTTCATTTATGGTCACTGAAATTTATTTTTATTTTATTTATTGAATTATATTTTTATTTTGCTAAAGTTATTTCAGACTAATTTTTAGGTGCACGTCATATTTTATGTGATATGTCAGTTGCAACGTCAGACTTCCGGTAATATATCGATTGCCACATCAACTTTTCATTATCTAAATTGAAAAATTGACCGAAAGTTATTTTAGTGAAATAACAAAATTGTTGGGTAACTTTTTTATGACGAAACAAAAATTTTGTAATTTTATAGTAATAAAAGTAAAGTTCAAATCAACCCGTGAAAATTCTTCCAATTTAAGGAGAACTTTTAAATTCAAGTAGTAAATATATATTTACCTTAAATACTTTTAAGAAAATATGTTTTAAATTAGTTTGTCTAATTCATATATCATGCAAAAAATATGCTTCTATCACTATAATCACTTGTAATAAAATCGTCTAATTCGAATTCATATGCATAGCTTGGTGGTAAGTTCATCCGTCAACTTGAGTTAGATTCGAATTCAATTGTCCATCCGTGCGTAATAACTAATTAATGTCACCTTATATTGTTGGATTAAGGACTAATTTTGTTATTAATAATCCATCGAAATCAAGTTTTTCTATGTCGTGATTCACATTGGGGGTGAAAATATCACATCGATCTCAGCCCACTTGAATCATATAAGGTCAAGGCAAAGGGCCATTAAACCAAAAATAATTACACGTTACTTTCAACTGTTTTTTTTTTATTTTTAATTATTCACTGAATTTTATAATTTGGAATGATGCAATTGATCATGTCAGTAAACTTAATGCAATCAATAATAGTTTTATAAATTTCAACAATTATATTAAAATGTTTAAACTTCTATAATAATTAACTTTCCGATTATAGGAATAAAAGTAATATTGTAAGTTAAAAGATATATTAAATTCTATGTTTTCTCATTAACATACATCAACATTAAAAAGAGTTTATCATTTTTATGATAGTTATATAAGAATGAATATTTCTATTATATAGTTTGTGATTTACTGAGCTTCCTAATAAAAAAAACAATAATATTAATAAATATTCTAAGTAAGAAATTACTCGTGGTTTAGTTAACTGAAAATTTTAAGAGTTTCTTAAACAATCCGGATTTAGTCCTATCATCCTCTTCCCCAACTTATAATTAATCAAAAAAAATAAATATTCTAACCATAGTTTTGGCAGTATTTTTTTTTTTTAGTGTTAAAGTATGTAAATTTGTAGATTTTAAATCCTTTTTACATGGGCAATCATTGAAAGTCAATTGGGATTGATCTATATTATTATTATTATTGAAAAGTTGTGCATACGCAAAATTGAAAATGATTTTGGTAATTTTATTCCCTGAAAAAGGAAAAAAATCAACTTGGATTGAACAAAGAATTTGGTGGGGATGAAAATGTGTTTTGTCAAAAAATGAAACTAAGATAAAAGACATTTCAATAAGGTTTTTTACACTATAAATTTCAACGTTTGTCGCTTTCTTTCACTTTCTCAATATATAAAAACGTCATATAACATATGAATGCGATTTAAAATGAAAGTACGAGAAATTAAATAATATCAATTTTCAACTCTCTTTGAAAAATAAAATTTCAGTAGGCAGGTTTTAGGCTTTTGGGGTCAAAATTAGCACTGGGCGGCAGTAAAAAATATTTAGAGATAAATAATAAATTTTTGGGTAAATTTAGTAATATATATTTAATTATTTTATTATAATTAGTGAAAATTACATATATATATTATTCAATAATTGAATTAACTAAATTTAGCACATGTAAACATTTCTCCTCCAAAGATAAAAGAAAATGGTGATCCAATCTAAAAATTTGATTTATTGTATTAATATTTTTTGAGTATAAAAAAATATTATTTATATCTAATAGTAAATATTTTAAAATTTAATAAAAAATTATATAATTTTATAAAAATAAATGAATGAGACCAATTATATAATTTTTAAATCCCAAAAATATAAATATTTATTTAAAATTATTTATTACCATATTACTCGGTACTCACTAACCCTCCATAAATAATATTATTTTTATATTATAGATATAAGTTTATGGCTATTTACTCATTTTATTTAGATTTTTATTTTTCTATTTCTCTAATTTAATAAATGTGATTAATAAGCACATGCGATGAATGACGTATTCAATAAAGTTCGCAAGGATTTGCTTCATTTGTTTTCGGCTTTTACTGTTTTTATATGCGAAGTGGTAAAGAGAAAATAAGAACTTGTTTTTGAATAACTTCAACAACTCATTAATTTGTAGTTTATGTGTTGGTATTTTAATATCAATTGATGTAAAAATGTGTTTGAGATTTTTTTTTTCCTTTTTTAGTTTCTTTTCCATGTTTGGTTACAAGGTTCCAATTATGCTTACTCAAGTCTTCACATCATGGTGACCATGCATTTTGTTCTAATATAATAAAATTGTTTTTCCCCCAAAGGATAATAATCAAATTGAATTGAACAAAATGTAATATTGCTTTGATTCGGTTTAGTTGGATTTAATCAAATGATAAAAAGGAATTTTTATTAATTAATCTAAAATTATATACCATTAATTTTCTGCTTTCCATCCTTATTTTTAAACATGTCAAATAAAACGAGCCAAGAGAGTTGATATTGAGTTATTTCTAATTCAAGTAGTTTTTCCAGTTTTCTTTTTTTTTTCAATTTTGAAATAGGTTAGGCTATTCTTTTAAACGAGTTAAAGAATTAAAATATTTCATTATTAAATGGATACAAAAGTGTCATCTTCGAATTTAGAACTAAAATTTGATATAGAAATTTACAAATAATTTTGAATAAAATTATTTTTTTTCGTGAGTCTGAATTAAATTTGGACTATTTTTTTTTTAATTTCTTGTAATTAAAAAATAGAAAATATAAATAATTAGGAAATCATAAACAAATTCGGTGGAGAAGTACATAAGCCCAATTCTTCTTCTTATTTTGCAACTTTAGGCTAAGGCCCATTTTCAATAGTAAATGCAAAAAAAAAAAAAAAAAGGCAGAAAGATAAAGACACAAGTATTGCGGTCGTAGCTGCCGGCCACCGTGTCGGCTTCCTCCGCCCCGTCACACACACTCTCTCTCCATAGAAGAAGAAAAATAAAAACAAGAAATAGAGGGGTGAAGAAGAAGAAAAGGAGCAATTTTTCCTCCTTTCTCTTTTACCCTGTTGTTTTTCTATGCCCAAATCATGAAGCAATCCTCCAGAATTTTCTTATAAACCCTAGAATTACACGAATCCCTATCCCCTTATGGACCCTCCTCTCATAATCTCCCCCATCTCTCCGATGAATCGCACTCTCTCTCCTCCTCCTTCTCCCGCTTCCGGCGATGGTGACTCCGACTTTCCCGGTGCTTGGTATGGCAATATCCAGTACCTCCTTAACATTTCTGCTATTGGGTTGTTCTTCTGTGTCTTCATTTTCTTCTTCGTCAAGCTTCGGAGTGACCACCGCCGAATTCCTGGCCCTTCTGCCCTATTTGCCAAGCTCCTTGCTGTGTGGCACGCCACTGGGAGAGAGATCGCTCGCCATTGCGGGGCTGATGCTGCCCAATTTCTTATAATTGAAGGCGGTAGCTTTGCTGTGCTTATAGCCATTGGGGTTTTGTCAATTTGTTTTGTTCTTCCTTTGAATCTCTACGCCGGGACTGCAGTGCTTGATGACCAATTCTCTAAGACGACAATTAATCATATCGAAAAAGGTTCGGGTTATTTGTGGATTCATTTTGTGTTTGTTGTACTTGTTCTTGTTTTGGTGCATTTCGGTATGTCGGTGATTGAGGAGAGATTGAAAATAACTAGATTTAGGGATGGGAATGGTAATTTGAGTGACCCAAATGCGAATTCTACTGCCATTTTCACTATCATGGTTCAGGGATTACCTAAGAGTTTGGGGGAGGATAGGCTTGTTTTGCGTGAGTATTTTCAACATAGATATCCTGGCAAAGTTTATAAAGTTATTGTGCCTATGGATTTATGTACGTTGGATGATTTGGCTACTGAGTTGGTTAGGGTCAGGGATGAAATTACTTGGTTGATTGCCAGAATTGACTCGAGACTCTTACCTGAAGAGAATGATGATGATATTGTGGGAGAATCTTTCATGGAGAGGTCTCGTTCCTGGATGATATATCTCTTTAAAAGAGTGAAATACTTTTGGGATCAGATGATGGATAGATTGGGTTACACTGATGAAGAGAAGTTGAGGAAATTACAAGAAGTGAGAGCAGATTTAGAGATGGAATTGACAGCATATAAGGAAGGCCATGCGCCAAGTGCTGGCGTTGCATTTGTGATTTTTAAAGACGTTTATACTGCTAATAAAGCTGTTCAGGACTTCCGAAATGAGAAGAAGAGGCGTTTTGGGAAGTTCTTCTCTATTATGGAGTTACGACTGCAGAGGAACCAGTGGAAAGTTGAACGAGCTCCATTGGCAACTGATATTTACTGGAACCATTTGGGTTCGACAAAGTTGTCGCTAAAGCTGCGCAGATTGTTTGTCAACACATGCTTGCTATTGATGCTTTTATTTTTTAGTTCTCCTCTTGCAGTCATAAATGCCCTGACAAGTGCTGGCCGCATCATTAATGCGGAAGCGATGGATAATGCCGAATCATGGTTGGCTTGGGTGCAAAGTTCAAGCTGGTTGGCATCCCTGGTCTTCCAGTTTCTGCCCAATGTTATTATATTTGTCAGCATGTATATAATTGTTCCTTCTGCTCTTTCTTATCTTTCCAAGTTTGAACGCCATCTCACTGTATCTGGGGAGCAAAGAGCTGCACTTCTGAAGATGGTTTGCTTCTTCCTTGTAAATCTTATTCTATTGAGAGCTCTGGTGGAGTCTTCTTTAGAAAGTGCAATCTTGAAGATGGGTAGGTGTTACTTGGACGGAGAAGATTGCAAAAGGATTGAACAATATATGAATGCATCATTCTTGTCAAGATCTTGCCTCTCTTCTGTTGCATTTTTAATCACAAGCACCTTTTTGGGGATATCTTTTGATCTATTGGCTCCAATCCCATGGATAAAGAAGAAGATTCAGAAATTTCGGAAGAATGATATGCTCCAGTTGGTACCAGAGCAAAATGAGGAGTACCCCTTGGAAAATCAGACCATGGAAAGTCTTCAGAGACCACTGATGCATGATAATATGTTCGATTCACCAAGACAGAATGGAATGGATCCAGAGGGACAAGATCTCTCAGAATATCCAAGTAGCAGGACTTCTCCCATTCCCAAGCAGAAATTTGATTTTGCACAATATTATGCATTTAATTTGACAATATTTGCCCTGACATTGATATATTCATTATTTGCTCCTCTTGTGGTACCTGTTGGTGCAGTTTATTTTGGGTATAGGTATGTGGTTGACAAATACAACTTCCTCTTCGTGTATAGAGTCCGTGGATTTCCTGCAGGCAACGATGGGAGGTTGATGGACACAGTATTGTGTGTTATGCGGTTCTGCGTTGATTTATTCCTCCTCTCTATGCTATTGTTCTTTTCTGTCCAAGGAGACACCACGAAGTTGCAAGCAATCTTCACTCTTGGACTGTTAGTAATGTACAAATTATTGCCTTCTGATAATGATGGTTTTCAATCAGTTCTTTTAGAAGGCATCCAAACTGTTGACAGTGTTGTAGATGGACCTATTGATTATGAGGTTTTCTCACAACCCAGGTTTGACTGGGATACATACAATTCATGATATGAATCTTAACTCTTTTCAGTAATTAGATGATTCTATGACTTTCTGTGGTACTTCCCTCACTACTTTCTGAGAAAATCTTTTATGGTGTACATGTGGGTTGATGGTATAGATATCTGTTTTCTTTTGTTCCTTTTCCAATAGCTATTTTAACACTTCTAATTAGTTGTAATTTGCTTCTTCAATGTTGTTATTTGCATACTTCAATCATAAGACTGTTCATATAGGTTTCCAATGTGTTGTTAATGCCATAGTCATTACCTATTTATTTTTGCTGATTTGATGTTTTCTTCTGAATAAATTGGTTCAAATTGTCGAATGGTATGATAGCAAGGTGGTTTTAGCTTGTTATTCAACATTTTTCAAAACTTAGCAGGTGAAATAAAGCTTTTTTTTTTTTTTTCACTTTATATATATCAATCAAGGTTGTAAAAATCAAGGTTGTCAAACCCGGTCTGGATAATGAACAAGAAAAAGCAGAGAGTCAAGGGTTTAAAGTTCAATCAGGATTGAACTGGTGAAGTAAAATTTTTTCAAAATATAATATTTAACATATATTTCATGAATAATAATATCCATACATATTCCATACACAATAATATGTTAAAGATAATATTTATAATTAAAATTAATTTATAACTATATTAAAAAATTTACTCAACATAATATATTTATCTTTTAACTAATAAAATAAAATTATTTATGTAATTTATATTTTTAAATTAGAATATCTATTCATTTATCATTTAAAATATAATTTATATAAAATTTTATTATAATATATATTAATAATGAAAAATGCAAACCATCAATTTCAACTAGTTATATAAATTTTTTGAATAATATGAGTAAATTAAAATTAATATATAACCTTATATTTTTTTTAATTTTAAATGTAAAATAGGGATTAGTTTTTAAATATTTTATTAGAGTATCAACTTTGTTAATTAAAAAATTAATACTTTTAATAGCAATCAAATAATTTATATATAAAATTTTGTAATGTTGTATATTAATATAAAAATATAAATATTTGAATTCAACTTTATCTAATATACATGACTCCTAAATAATATGAATAATTTTATACATAATATAATATATTGAAACTTTTTAGCAAAAAATACCATTACATATATATATAATTTATTTAAATTTAAGTTATTTTTTATTAATAAAAATAACTTAACTAAATTTTTTAAAAATATACTACGAATATGAAATTGAAATAATTAAACAAATATTTTTACTATAAATATATATTATTAATATCTAAAAGATATTAGTTTATATATATTTATGTACTCCATCATACACTAAGATGCAAGTAGCTTGGTGGTTAAAGCTTGCTAATCTCATTAGAAGGAGCCAGAGATCGAGATCAATTCTTAGAAGCACCAATTCTTGTGATTTTTCACCATTTTTCAAGGTTTCTTGAACTGAACTGGTCTGGCTAACATCGCCAACTCTTGAGAAAATTTATGGTATCAAAGCCTCGTTCCAATTACGGTGAGATTTATGGTATCTAGTTACGTTTAGATTGATGACCAAAGAAGTGTTTATTACTCATGGAAACAAACTCTATCAATACTGTCTCTGCTCCGATCTCTCTTTCTCCCTCTTCTTCTTTCAAAACTACATTTGGCAGCAAAATAGATTTTCTCTATTAACTCCACCACATCCCCGATGAAAAGAAAACTCTCATTACTGAGATTCCTTTTCTCAGTTTTTATGATGCTTATAATAGACAAAAACTACATGGAAGATTCACTTCAAGTCCTTTGTTCAAAAGCCTAACAAATCTCTCAAGGATTATGTTCAATCATCATCTTTTAATCACTGCACAATTAAAGCCACAAGAGAAGAACAATTTGTCTCTCTAGAAATTCCCCCTGAATTTCTATTTATGTGGAAAAAGGAAGGTTTCTCTCACATTCACTTTGGTGCAATTAGGCTTGCTCTTTCCTATCACGAAAGGAAGGGATTACCGGTCTTTGCTCCATTAGCTTTACTAGATACCAGATATCTCCAGTATCAACATGCGGTAATCGGTACTGTTGAAACATCTCTAAATGTTGGGACATTCCTATTCATATTTTATCCCAATTTTAATTTGTCCCTTGAAGATCCTTATGTGTTTTTAGCACTAAAGGTCCAAGTTCAAATCACTTGTGCTCCACAAGTCATGTTAGCCACAGCCGCTACTCTCTATTACCAACTGATTTACAGAGTCCAGAAATCATGCTCTAGATCTTTCAGCTCCTGTCTCGAATGATGCCTTGTTCATAGTTGCATATGCTCAACATGTACCCACCTGTGTACATATCCTAAGGCAAATCTCCAGAAATGAATTGGTAAAGTTGTTACCAGACACATGGGTAACCAACTATGAAAAGATTCATAACACATCTCAGCCAGTTCAGAATATGGAGTCTTGTTTCGTAAAGAAAGCTAATGGAACTGTTGAAACAAAATTCATCAAAAACACTGAAGCCAGTTCTAGCACTTTAATGTTTGTAACACAATTCATGATTCAGCCAGTCAAAATTGAAGAAGGTTTGCAAATCACTATTTTTGATGCTAACGGCAAACCCTGCTATTCAATGTACTAAGGAGAGCATAAAGTGTTAGATATAGACTGTCAATGTGAAGACTGTTTATATGATTCCCATTACGAAGAATATGAAGATTCTCCTAGAAAGTAGAAGAAGAAGAAGAATGAGCTGGGTTCGGACAAGGTCATGAAAAGAAGATTTGATGACCAAGATCATTCTGTTGGCTTACTAGAACAATCTAGTGGAAAGTATGAATACATAGTTAATTACTCTGAACCACCATCTATTAGAATAAAAATGCCAACACCATCTCACCCTGATTGGGATGACCATCCTCAGGAGCCTCCTTAGCTCCTAGAGCCTCCAGCTCCTGCTCCTCTTCTTCCAGTTTACAACAAGGGTCTAAAATGGCTTAAGAAAAATGAGCCATAATGGATTCCAAAGGCAAATCCTTTTCCTCAACCAATGCTGGTTCCTCCCGTTTGTATGTTTCAGCCAGCTGAAGATGATTTCCCTACACTACAAGAAAGTATGACAGGCCCAGTTAAGAACATTAAGAGAACTCCTTACATATGATCTCCTGGACCTAATGCTCAAGGAAGACCTTGAGAAATTTCAGTAGGAGAATCAGTGCTAAATTGACAAACAGAGAATGCTTTGGCATAGAATTCCACTTTGCGAAGGCTTGAAACAAAGGTGGATAAAGTTTCAACCAAAGTAAACCTCGTCGAGTCCTCTATGATGAATCAGTTTAACTTCCAACAAGAGTTCATGCTTAAACTTTAGAAGCAGATTATGCCTCTTCGTAATGAACTTATGCACATTATTAGAAGTCAGATTTCTGGTCCGCAATTCCAGCAAAAACATGAGGAGATATCTAGGCTAAAACAACAGTTGACTCAGGTGGAAAAAGATATGCAGGTCAAAACCCCATTTAACCCTTTTGCCTTCATAAGTACCTTACCCTTACCAGAAACCACTGTCTCTTTCACTCCCATTAATTCTGCTTCAGCATGAAAATTTCCAAAAGATGCTTCGTGCTCAGCTTCATAAACCAAAAACTCCTAAAAAGAAGTAGACCACTTCTGCTCCTCAAAAGCCTACTCAAACTACAACTTCCTCTAGTACTCATGTTCACAGACCTAGAAAAGAACCCGAATCATAGCCTCCTAGTCACTTTTCGCAGGATTCTCAAGATCCTTTCCAATATCTGGTTCAAGATCCTTCTGAAGAAGAATCAGATACCTACAATTACCTTGGAAGTTCCACATTAGAATATGTTTATACAAATTCTAACACAACCATTGAGTCTGATGCAGAACTATCTTCAGAACCCTCTTCTGAAGCTATTTCTTCATCTGCCAGCACAACTGAGTCAGTTACTATAGCTCCTTTTATAAAAATGGCAGGACCACCTGATTAGACCCCTCCAGCTTCTTCTGGATTCTCTATGGCAGCAGATCCCACATAGGCCTTCTTTTCGGAACCTTCATAAGATAAAGCTGGGGATCATACAATAACAAGCCCTACAGTTCCTGCTCCTCAGGAAAATAAAGCTAAGCTTGTAAACGGTTCATGGTTTTCCATGGATGACGTTCCTCATCAGCAAAGGAGAAATCGCTTACTGGAAATGCTAGCATGGTTAGAAACCAAACAACAGGCTGGAGTTCCTATTCAGGAAATTCTACAAGAATTCACCACCCGATTTATAGGCAGTTTGAAAGAATGATGGTTGAGACTTCCTGAATACAATAAGATACAGTTTCACCAAATTCCTTATCTTATCAATGCTCTGTGGTATGTTGAGAATGAATTTGTTAGCAGCTCTGCTGATCTTATAGAAACAGTGCAAGTGGAGTTTTTCCAACTCAAATGTTATTCTTTGAAGAGAAAAGACCTAGATACACATTACCAAAGAGTTTGCAATAGATACTATCAACTGGGTGCAGGAGATGTCAATCTAAAGCATCAATTTATCTCCTCCGTTCCAGAAGAATTGGGAGATGCAACTCTTAAGTATTTTCGCAAGCATGGAATAGCTCTAAGAGATTTGACTCTGACTTAAGTTTATCAGAAGATGCTTATGGTTCTTGAAGAATTATGTTCAACTAGAAAGCAGATAAAATAAGCTCTTCTTTAGAGCAACAAGAAAGAAATGGATTACTTATGTAAAAGGCTAGACCTCAATATAAAATGTGCAGATACAAAAGACTGTAATTGCAAGCATTGCAAAAAGAAGGTGCATTACAAGAAGTACAAATAGTCTTCATCCTCTTATCCACATAGAAAGAAAAAGAAGTTCAAATTCTTCAAAAGAAAGCAGAAGAGGCATAAAAGAATAGATCGATGTTATCTTTGTGGGAAGAAGGGACATTTTGCAAAACAATGTCCAAATCAAACTAAATAAGCAATCTAGCTTATCCAACAGATCCATAGTGCTTATGATCTGGACATTGAAGAAGCAGATATCGAATCCCTATTTTCTGAAGAAGATGATGTATCTCATGATTCTTTCATTTGAATAAAAAATGAAGATAGTGATTCTAATACAGAAGAAAGTGAGAAGCAATAAAATCCTTTCTGAGTTTCCTTTCAATATGAGTTTCTAAACTTCTCTCTTTTCTTTGGTCTAAAATCTAAAACCTCCGTATCCCTTATTTTTCTAAGTAATCATTCGGGCACTCATATGATTTCTGAACTTCTATTATGCCAAGATCATTTGAAAAAGGATATAGTCTAGATAGCTTTTGTCAATAGGAAGACTATCTGAAAAGGAATGAAAATAGGCAAGGTGGTCGTTCCAAGTAATTCAAGTAAGAGATGTCTCTATGATGATAGAAGTGCCTCTAGTTGGAAGCATTCAAGTACTTATTTGTGCTAATGACACTGTCTTCGCTGGTTAGAAGGGCATTTATAGAAAAGCCAACGGATCAAGGATTTAAGTGGAACCGGTCTACGTAGTATTTTTATAAAATATAACATGTCTAATATATAATAAAAATATAATATAAGTCATTGGATGTAATTCCTTGTATACAATACTAATATAACATGTCTCGTTTTCTCTTTTTTTTAAAAAAAAAATTATATTTATATATTTGTTTAACTAAATATTTAATTAATTATTAAATGTAAATGTAATATATAACTTGAGAATGCAATCAGCCAAAAATATCAAATTGTAAAAGAAAAGTAATATAAAAAAGAAGTAATAAAAAAATAAAAAAATGAGTGAACAATTCCACATAGAAAAAAAAATAAAAAAAAAGATGATATAACATCTTATAAATAAGGGTGAGTTAAGTCTTTAAAAATATATTTACTTTGACAAATTTGACTAATTTGTAGTTAACTCATCTAGTTTTATGATTAATTTTTTTGTCTTTAAAACGGGTAGGATCGCCAGTTTTTTCACTGTTTAGATTCCCCCGGTTCCTATCCCAAAATCAATCGATCTGATGGCCGATTTCCGATTTTTCCAATAAAACTGAATGGGCCATGCCAGTTTTTGTAACCCTGATACCAATTGATAAGAATAATTTTTTCACTAAAGCTGATATGTATATATAGCAAATTAGCAACTGACAAATGAATAAATACAAATAATTTTTTCATTGTTTAATGGCATATTTGACATTTAAACTTTTTTTTTTGTTCAAAGTTATTTTTTGAAATAGTTGAAATGACTAACGATGGTAGCAGGAGACTCGAATTCCACACCCTTTGCCTTTTCAAAATCTTAGCTTTCATTTAATTCCTTTGGCAAACCTTCCACTGTTTGATTTTTATTTGTTAAACTTTTTAATTTCTTCCAATATTCCAATTTCATTTAGATAAAATGTTATATTGGATCATGACTTTGGGATGAACACTAAAATTTTGCATTTCTTTACACATGCTTTTAGATCTGCATATATATATATAATGCAATGAAATTAGAGGGTAGTTAGGAGATCAAAGCCAACTGGTCAATTTCCATCCTACATTAACTCTTAGCCAAGTAAAAAGCTCTCTCTGTCCTCCACTTGAACAATGTGGCTCTACTATTCAGTAATTCTCCACTTCCTTTCTGTAAATTTGTGTGGCTAATCTTCACATAAATCGATAGTTTTTTTCTTTAATTGCCCTTTCTCAAATGGGGCAAAAATAATTGGGATTTCGAGGATTTTTGTAGTATTTTGCTAATTGACATTATCTCTTGATTCTTTCAATTTGAGGAGGAAAGCAGAAGAAAAACACTAATGCATCGTCTACCAGTTAAAAGCAAGCTTGCTGGTTCAGGTTCAGGTTCAGAGTCTACTAACCATAACCATGACCAGCCCCTTTGCCCCAAACCTCGTCGGCTTGGCCCTAACTTGCCTGAATTTCTCATACCCCTCAGATGTGGCAAACACAGGTTCGGATTTCTCCTACCTATAAATATTACTATCAAGTTTTAATCAAATCAATATGTTATGTGTTTATAAATTCATGAGCAGCAAACCAAGTTCTGATGGAAGAAGTGGAATTTTGAACATTATTTCTGATAAGGTCAGCCTTCTGTTTTTTTAGTATAAAAGATTCAAATTCAAAATTTGGCAGTTTATTAATTTCTCTTTAATTATTATTAATTGGTGTGAAATTTTATTTGTATAGTGTAATTAATGAAAATAATTAGCAGGGATCAATTGATGGTAGAGCAGAATGTAAATGCAATGGGTGTTATTCAGGGTCACCACCAGGCAGAGCAGATAATCCAGTCGTGAATGATGTGGAATTCCTTCATCAGATGGAGCTTTTTACAAGAACCAAACTTTCTGATCAGTTTGGCTTTCCCTCTGCCAATTCTATGAGCCTCACCAATTGGCAATTATAGACATACCCATAATTTTTCATTTCAAATCCGTTTTCGGTCCACTTTCCTCTCTTTTATCCACATTGAAAGTTAGTTTTTTTTTTTTAATAAAAAAGGTAACATAGAGTTCTATTGTCTCTTTTTCTCTTCTCACATCACACATAACAGCATTCTCTCCAAAATTTTAAAATTGTTAGCATATTCATATTTCGAATATAAAAACTTTAATTAAACTGAAAGAGTCTTTTATCGATTCATATTCAATCTTTTAAAATAAAAGAACACTTAAAATTCGTATAAAAGTGAAAAACCATATAAATATTTTGTACACTATAAATGAGAAATGATACTATAAATACTGAAGCAGACAGTATGTTTGGCAGTTGTCAAGGTTTTATTTGTTTTGATCTTTGGACAAATTTATATAAAGAATGACTTGTGGGTGGCGTTATGGTAAAAACAAGGGATATAATGTCCACGGCTCCGGCACTTGAAGCTTCAAGCCTACAAAGGTTGTCAATCTAAACAAAACTACTTTCCGTCTACTAACATTTTTTTATACGATTCTATTATTTATAAATTTTTATTTATAAAATATTAATATTTTTTAAAATAAAAATTTATACTTTACAAAAAAAAACATTATTTTTTACATTAAAAATGTATTCCCATTTAAACTTTTCTAATTAAGCGACACAATGCTCTCTCTCATATGAATTATTGGATTTAGTCTCCCATTTACTAAGTTTTTAACTTTTAAATATTCAAATATTAGTATTTTTCACATAATTATGTTTTAAATATTTAAGTATTAGTAATTTACTTTTAAAATATTTTACTTTATCAATAAATTAATTGTGTTCCTTCATCTAGTTTATTTATATGAAATTTGGTTAAATATATTAATTGATCATTCTATTTTTAGAAATATATTATAAAATATCTCATATCTAAATTAAAATGCAACATAGTTTTTCTATTATTTTTTTATTATGTATAAATAAAATTTTAAATTTGTCAGTTTTTTATATTAAAAGATACTAAAATAATATTGAAAATTTTTTAGTATTGATATTAAAATATTAAATTTATTATTTTTTATATTTATTTTTAAATTTAACAGAAAATATTTTCTTTGAGACCAAATCTAAAAACTTTGTAATATGTTTTCTAAAATGAATGGACTAGTTAGACTTAGGGTTATGGATGATAATAGTTAGAATACCTGTGATCCGAACTCAATTATATATACCATTATCTCAATCACTCCCAAATTCGTTTTAAATTTTAATATTAATATTCATATCCATACAAAATTTGATTAACAATACCTGTTTAATATACAAATCCGTTTAATTACCATTTATTACTTAAAATTTTAAACTAAAACAAAATTCAAACTAATTGAATAATTAAAGTTTTTAAAAATATAAAAACAATTTATTATAAATTATTATAAAATCAAATAAAATTGATAAAATAAAACATAAAATTTAATTCAACATATTTAAATTAAAATAATTTATCAAATTGTTCAAAAATAATATTAAACCAATAAAATTATATATTATCTTTTATGATAAAAAATTATATTTCAATTTTAAAATTTCATTACATTTGTAATTCATCGTATTTAAAAATATATAAAAATAATTAATTATTAAATTTTAATATAATAAATTATATATATAATCAGATAATAGGTATCTAAAAATATCTACCTATATCATATCTAAATAATTAAAAAAATTTATTCAAATTCATTATAAAATTCTAATAGAATTTAGATACAGATATTTAAAATCTGTTGTAGTTGCCATCTGTACTCATAGTGTTTAATAATTTGCATGATAAATTTATCGATGAATATGAGCCACTATTGCCGTTTGTACGTATCGGTTCGTTGTCTGGATGCGGATGCATGGAGTTCCACGTGTATGGTGTTCCAGCTCCACACAACTTCACATTGAATCTGAACCGTCAGATTATATAATAATGTGGCACTGGATGAGGAATCTACAGCTAAGGTATTGGCGCAACGGTCAAATAAAAAAGGAGAGTTTTAAAAAAAAAAAGCGCCCTTTCAACTTTCAAGTTCCAACTTCCACCAACTGTCAAACTAACAGAAGTATAGAGCCAAAGTGGGCCCCGCTTCCATTCTCCAGTTTCTCTCTCTCTCTCTCTCTGGTCCATAAACTACCAAATCCAAGATCTAGGGTTTAATAATCATGCTATTCTTTCTTCAATGCAGGTTCTTTTAGGGTTTCCTTTCAGATTCTCTTTCAAATTTATGTTTTCTTTGGTGAAATTACTCTTCTTCTTGCTTCTTCCAATCTGTGTTAATGGCCGCAGCATCTTTACCTTCAAAATGCATCATCGTTTCTCTGACTCACTCAAGAACTGGTCTCATCCTGTCAATTCCTACTTCCACGTCGGGAAATGGCCCGCCAAAGGAAGCTTTGAGTACTATGCAGAGTTAGCCCACCGTGATCAGATTCTACGTGGCCGTAAACTCTCTAATGGAGATGCACCGCTTGCTTTCTCCGAAGGGAACTCCACTTTTCGTATTAGCTCTTTGGGATTGTATGTTTCTTTCTTTTGATTCTTGAATTGGTATTTTCTTTTACACTTTCAATTTTTTGTTTTCTGAAAATTTTCATATGTTGGATTTTAGTTTGCATTACACGACGGTGGAGTTGGGAACGCCGGGAGTGAAATTCATGGTGGCCCTTGATACAGGGAGTGATCTGTTTTGGGTGCCTTGTGATTGCAACAAATGTGCGCCTACTAAGGGCATTTCTTATTCTTCTGTATGCATCTCTTAACAATCTTTCTTTTGCTCCCATTTACCTGTGAATTCTATTTTCTGTGTATGGTTTATTTGTGAATGTGATTTGACTGTGTACAATAGATTCCGAGATAAGTGCAGAAGTTGCTTAGTCAAAACCTTCACTGAGTAAAAAGGTTTCCTTTATTTAGTTCGTTCTTAATTTTTCTATTAGCAACAGGAATTAGTGATTGCTGCCACACACACTTTCTTTTGTACATCATGGTTCAGCTAGTCTTGTCTGTTGTTGTAGAAAATTTTAATTCACAATTTTAATACTCATGCTTGAGATCTGATAGCGGAGCTGTAGATAATATAATCGAAGCGTCAGATTATAGCTCTTAACAATTAGAGAGGTGGCTAATGTACAGAACTTATCTATTTGATATAGAACAAAATGAAATTCTATAGGCCTTTATTCTTTTAGATAGGCATAGTAGTTATCATCTTTTCGATTTTTGCTTCACCATTCCTAGTATACTATCCAAGCTTTTGATTGATTTCCAGCGATATGATATACTCTGTAGGATTTTAAGCTTAGCATATACAACCCCAAACAGTCATCTACAAGCAAAAAGGTCACTTGCAACAACAATTTGTGCGTGCACCGCAATCGCTGTCTCGGAACATTCAGCAGTTGCCCTTACATGGTTTCTTACGTCTCTGCTCAAACTTCTACTTCTGGGATTTTGGTAGAGGATGTCTTGCACTTAACAACTGAAGATAGTGATCGAGAATCTGTAAAAGCATATGTCACATTTGGGTATGGGATTTTTTTTATTTTTATTTTTTCAATTTCATAGTGGATTGTAACTGTAAGCACCTCACACAATTACAGCTTTGTTCTTTTATTACTGTATTTCAAGTCTAGATTGAGGTTAAAATTTGATATGAATTGTGCAGTTGTGGGCGGGTTCAAAGTGGTTCGTTTCTGAACACTGCAGCTCCCAATGGCTTATTTGGACTGGGAATGGATCAGATTTCAGTTCCTAGTATTTTATCTAGGGCAGGTCTAACAGCTAATTCTTTTTCAATGTGTTTTGGCCAAGATGGGGTTGGAAGGATCAGTTTTGGGGACAAGGGCAGTCCTCACCAGGATAAGACCCCATTTAACCTGAACCCATCGCAGTAAGTGGTAATTTCTTCTTTACTTGATTGTTATAGTCTTGTATTCACGGAAGGTTTTAGCTTGTTTCTGGATCTTATGCCTGGAACATTTTGCAGACCATCTTACAATATTTCTGTGACACAAGTTCGAGTTGGGACAACTATAATTGATGTAGATTTCACGGCTCTTTTTGATTCTGGAACCTCCTTTACATACTTAGTTGACCCAGCCTATGCAAAGGTTTCAGAGAATGTAAGCACTTCAAATGTCGAAGATCAATTCTTGCTGTCTCTTTGAGGATTCAATGTTTAAATTAAGCTTCTTCTTTTCCCTGTAGTTCCATTCACAGGCAAAAGACAAGAGACATCCGCTGGATCCCAGAATCCCCTTTGAATATTGTTATGAGATGAGGTTAGATAATGAAGTCTTATTCTGTTACTCTTTTATTTGACCAGAGCTTCGTCCTTTATAGTATATTCCCTCTTTCATTATGGGCAGTCCTAATGGAAATGCAAGTTTGATACCTAGTGTAAGGTTAACCATGAAAGGAGGAAGCCATTTTGCTGTCTCTGATGCAATTATTGTCATCTCCACTCAGGTATTACTCGCTATCTATGTTGTACCATTATATTTGTTGTTAAAACTAGAAATGATGCTAACGGCTTTAAATTAATTTACTGCAGAGTAAACTTGTATATTGCTTGGCTATTGTCAAGAGCACAGAACTCAATATAGTTGGCCGTAAGTATTGTATGTTGGGGATGGATTTATTAATTAATAAGAATGCGAGCTTGCCTGTCAGTGTTGGAGTGTTTTTCATAAAGTTGTTATACATTAATCCTAAATGGCTTTTTATCAACTTTTATTGAACTTATATATTTCCTAATATTCCCATAATCAAATAGAATGATGATAGACCTGTGAAGTATAAATTCTACTATTATTTAAATTTCATTTACAGTCCAGATTATCAGTATAGTGATGAAAACGATGTCTTTTCAAAATAACAAACCAATACTTTCTGTACAGTTGACTTACTGAGGTTCTCAATCTTTTTGCAGAAAATTTTATGACTGGCTACCTTGTTGTATTCGATAGAGAGGAGCTAGTCTTAAGATGGAAAAAAACAGATTGTGAGTGTTGCTTTCGTGCAATTATTTCATATGCATGCTCTGATACGATGTTCTCAATAACTAACCAAGCATTTTGGCTCTGTTACAGGTTACAACATTGAGGACACATTGCCAATAGAATCACATGCTTCCGATGTGCCTCCTGCAGTTGCTGTTGGACCAGGTAACACTTCTAGTTCAGAATCAACAAAAGAGGACAGGAAAAACTCTCGGAGTTCAGAAGCATCATCATATTACCGTAGCCGTACTAACTATGTAATTACCATCACATTTGTCTTCACATTACACATCTTATTGTTGTCCCATTCTATGGTCGGTCATTCATTTATCAGGACAGTTGATTAATTTCATCAGACCTATCCAGGATTTTCAGATAGAATTCAGGTCGAAAAATCCAACCTTGTACGACAATGTATAGTTTGATAATCCACTTGTTCCTTTTTAGGGTAGAAAATAGGTAATTAAGCCAAACATCAATCATAATCCTGCTGGCAGTGGACATAGTGCACATATTGTATATCAGTTTCAGCCTTGTCACTCATGTAAGTATATGCTTAGTACTTTTTTATCTTTATTTATGCTAATGCCTTTAAGAAGTCTTTCAACTGCCAGCATTCTGTTTACACTCTGCATGTTTTAGCCTATTAGGTTCATCTGGCATCATGGCTTGCGTAAAATCTTGAGTATTGATCAATGCACTTAAATTTTTGATACAGGAATCATTTAACATAAGATTTTTCTCCTTCCATTTTCATGAATGTTGACCTAGACTCCACGCACAAGGTTTAGGTTGGTTAAGACCATATCTAGTCATGCAGAAGCGGGGTTTGCATTCAGCATGGTCTGAGCCCTGCCTGGTCCGGCCCAGCCCAGCCCAAATAGCTTCAGGCATATTTCCTGGTAGGGATAATATGTAAATTAAAACCTGAGACTCGTTCTGGTATGAATAGAATTGGAATGAGAACTATTTTTTGGGGGGGGGGGGGGGGGGGGGGGTGGGGGTGTGGGTTGGGGTTGGGGGTAGGGGAAATGAGGAGGAAACGTGGTAAAACGGTCAAGTGGCGCCATTGGCTTAGGATTGTGAAAGGCAAAAGTCTTGTTTTCGTTAATAAAGTCTTCCAACTACAACTATATATATATATATATAGAGAGAGAGAGATTTTGATTATATGATGCTTATAGAAAATTCCCAAGTCTGGACGTAGTCTAATTGGTAGTCACATATTGTTTGTGAAAGTATATTCATGTAAGATAGTCAAACCAAAATAGCTTACTCTTCCTTTCATCACCACAATTTTGACTTTTGGCATCCAAATGAATTTTGTGGACTTGGGTTATTGGCTAAATTTATTTTTTAAAAGACAATATTTCAAAATTTATATATGAAGCAATGGATTTGTTTGCCTTTTTGTTTTTGTCCAATTGGATCCAATCCCTATCAAAATATTTCATTTGCAAATTTAATTAAAAGACACTTGTTGGAAACACGCGAATCAAATTTTCCTGTGGATGAGGAAAATGCTAATCAAATTTTCTTCCGCGTGGACGTTTCCACTTTCGCTTCTCTTTCTTGAATTTGAAATGTTAAAAGTTGAAAGTCTTTTGTGGTGGTTGAAAACTTAAATGTTAGACAATTGGGAAACGCCAATTGCGGTTTAATGCCCATAGTTGAAGTCATTCATTCATTCTTTATTAAATGTATCAAAAATCTCACATTAATGTTATATAGCTTGTTCCATCTTCATTTTAAATATTAGTATTTTAATGGCATAAATAGATAACACTGATAAAGTATATGTTGGGTACAAACATAAGTGGGATAAGTAATATTTTCCAAAATTTGGGAATGGTACCGTAGCGTAATTGGTTGAAAACTTTAAGAATTTTCTAAGTAATTCGGCTTTGAGTTCGACTGATTCCCTTTCTAAAGTTGTAATTGATAAAAAAAAAATCCCATTTCACAATTATCATGAGGAAAAATTAAGAGGAACCCATAATCCAAGTTTAGCAAATTATTTGTTAAATTAATTGAATTTATACGACGGTTGATGGTAATAATAATTACTTTGTTACTATTTACCTTTAATATAGCATTCAAATACTTCTATATATAAGGGTGTGCAAATTTGGTTTGAATCGAATTTATTTGAACAAATCAATCGAATTGATAAATTTTGTTAGATTCGTCGTGATAGTTCAAATCGAATCAGATGAAATTGCACAAAAAATATGGGTCTAACTTGTTTAAATTGGAATGAGTATAGATTTTTTTTTTTTTTGAGTATTATGACTCAAAATCTCCATCGATTGATAGTCTGCTAAATTTAATTTAATTAATTAATTAAAAATGAAATGCACACATTTATAGTCAACCAAAACATTGTTATTTTCTCTTCTGAAATGAGATATTGAGAAATAATTCTTTTTAGAAATATGATGTGGGAGTTGTATTTAATTAGAGAGGCACGTCATGTAAATTAATTAACATCTAATATCTTATTAATTAAGGTCACCAAATAACCAATTTAATATTTCACAGTGCTTTAACAAGTATATAGGTAATAATTAATAAATAATAAATAATGTTCCACATAGATTAAATCATATTAATTATATTTATACCGAAAAGTTTTAAAGATGTTTCACACGCTAAATATAAATAGTCTTATCATTATATTTCACTTTTTGCTGTTATATTAATCAAACTATCAAATGTAAAAATTACTATTTATTCTCTATAATTTAATATAATATATTAATATTCTTTTGATATTTGAAAATTATATAATCTCCTTTCTTTATTTTATTTTTATTAAATTATATAATTTTTCTGTTAAGAAATTTAAAATATTTATCGTTAACAAAAAAAAATATTTTTTACTTAAAATGGTATTAATACAATAAATTAAACTTATAAAATAATATTAATATAATAAATCAAATTTATAAAAAATACTAATATATATCTTAAAATTTCAAAAAATAAATAACATAATTTTTACATTTTGGAAGTACTTTTTATTATATCAAAAATTTTTCTCAAGAAATTATGTAACTATTTTTAAAAATAAAATCTTATTTGAATTTAGAAGCATTAGTTGCTAAACAACTGTCCAATTTAGGTAGGCCCACATAGCTCAGACGACTAATTAATTACTTTCTTTGATGTCAACGGTTTACTACGGCCAACTACCACTAACGCTCCTATTTCTTCATATTTATATCTGCATCCTTCTATTTTTAGTCATTTTGCACCGATGCCCCTCTACTTTTTTATTTTGCTTTTCTTATTACTTTTTGTTTTTTGCCTAAAATTCATTTTTGAGGCTTTTAATGGTATTTTTTTGGGTCAAAAAGTTAAAGGGTAACTCACTTTTATCTCCCTCCCCCATTTTCCACATTGATCAACACTAATATTGATTGAAAATTGACTCACTTTACAAAGAAAAAGACTTCTTCCCCACACATTGGATAATATATTAAAAATGGAAAAATTAATATAATGTAAAGCTCACATCAAAGAAAGACAGAGAAGCCTTACCCTTTATAATTTTATTTATAATTATTAAATTTTACTTTTATTGCAATAAAATTATAAAATATTTTTTCGTTCTAAAAAAGTTATTCAACTATTTTCATTTAATTAAAGTAATTTCTGATAAATTTTTCGATATGGATAATGGAAATATGATGTGGCAGCTAACATATCACCGAAAATCTGATGTGACAGCCGATATATTATCGAAAATCCAACTTAATGGCTGACATGTTACTAGAAAATTAATATAAATGATTTTAGTAAAATAAAAATATAGTTAGTGATTTTTTGAATCGAAAAAAAGTTATATAATTTTATTGAGCAAAAGTTAGTGATAAAAAATGAAATTACCCCTTTAGCTATTTATTTTTTAAAATATAAATAGTTCTAAAATTTCTAATTGTGAAAATTTTTAAAAAATATAGTTACATATTTTTCTTCAATTTTGATGTGGGAACAAAATTTTAAAAGGGATTCTTATTAAAAAAAATATTAAACTTTGTGAGATTAAATAATATATCTCGAACTAAATTTTTTTATTTTTAATATATGAAATTGTATTTTCAGTTTACGTGCAGTCTCAAATAACGGACTTATGTTTTAGTGACGGATTGTTGTCATCTAGCGACGAAAACTTCATCGCTAAACATTGTAGTATATATTCAAATTCAGGTTTACATATTAGAGATTATTTAGCAATAAAAAGTGTGATTGCTGAAAAAATCTGCTTTTTCATCCGAAACTATACATGGAAAGAAAACACAAGTTCGAATATTTGAAGTCAACAAAGTTTTTTAAGAATATATTAGTACATTCAGGATTTTTTATTTTTCTATGAAAAAACCCTTTTCTCAATAATCCTGCCCAAAATAAAATTACAGTAAAATCAAGACACATTATAAGATAGAATTAGTATTTAATATTGGAAAAAACTTTAATTGTCAAAGGCAGGTCACAAAGGCAAAATCTTTAAAATAAAAAGAGTCCCACTATCAATAAAACTAACCTAAATCAAACATAATTTGGAAATGATGGTTTTAAAAAAAAAAAAAAAAAATGGAGAAAGGTGGGACCCACATCTCTGGACTTACTTCCATAGACACCAATGACCAAACACCCGCGTTTTCGTCTTCGACACAGAAGAGAGAGAAAGACAGACATATAAACATATGTGAAAGCAGAGACTTTTCTTATGAGCTTCGACCAAACCATAAAAGCTTCTCCTTTCTCTCTCTTCTTTCCTAATTTCGTTTTTCTCCTCAATTCTAATGGCTTCTTCTTCTTCTTCTTCTTCTTCGGGTTCTTGGTTTTGTTATAATTCTATGCTCGTGTTATTATTACTGTTAATGTCATGTAGTAGCTGTTATGGGTTTGGGACATTCGGATTCGATATTCATCATCGCTATTCGGATCCTGTCAAGGGGATATTATCCGTCGATGACTTGCCGGAAAAGGGTAGTCCTCACTATTATGCTTCCATGGCTCATCGTGATCGCTTAATCCATGGCCGCAAACTTGCTTCTGCTGATAATTCCACGCCTCTCACTTTCCTTGACGGAAATGAAACTTATCGGATCAGTTCTCTCGGATTGTAAGACTTCTTCTTTCTTCTTCACTACAAAGATAGGGGAATTGGGTTCTTTAGTTTCTTCGAAGTTTGAACTGTTTTTTCTATCTTCTACTCTGTTTGGTGGCCGAGAAACAGGAGGGAATTCTAAGAAAAAGAAATAGAATATTAGTGGGCAGAGTTAGAAACGTGTCGTTGTTTACTGTGGAAACAGGAAACCTTTAACTTTTTGGGAAAAACAAAAAAAAAACTTTGACTCTCTGGAATATCAAACATGGGATTAAGCCTTAAGGTGATTGTTGTGAATTTTTGCAGTTTGCATTATGCTAATGTTTCAGTTGGGACACCGAGTTTGTCATTTCTTGTGGCGTTAGACACCGGCAGTGATCTCTTCTGGTTACCTTGTGATTGCAGCAGTTGTGTCCGAGGCTTGAAATATTCAGATGGACAGGTAATTTTAATTTTTTTCTTTGATATTCTTTCCTCTATATTATTCTTAAATGCTGGGCGATCTCATCCTCATCTTTTGGAGTTAGTATTTTGCCATCTCAAAATTGTGAATTCTAAGTAAAAATTTTTTGAAAATCATTTAACTTTCTGATATTGACGTTTTTTCATTTACTAACTTAGTTTAATCAAACAGACAATAGATTTCAATATCTACAGCCCTAATACATCATCAACAAGCCAAAAGGTTTCTTGCAACAGCTCTTTGTGTGCGGCACAAAGTCAATGTACCTCCTCCGGTAGTACTTGCCCGTATCAAGTTATATATCTTTCTAATGGCACTTCATCAACTGGGTTCTTAGTTGAGGACATATTGCACTTAACCACAGATGATGCTGAATCCAAAGTTTTTGATCCAAAGATTTCATTTGGGTAGGTAACTTCTATTTGTCTTGCTAGTTGATACTTTAGATTATGTTTCGAGACTTGCTTTGTATCTCGCTATAGCAACCTGAATATGTTGATTGTGAATATGATATAGATGTTTTTAGATTATGCTATTTTTAGTCTCGGAAACAGGAATAGAATTGCTGTTTCTTGATATGATGTGAAAAAATAGGGTTCTTTGTGAGATTTTGAATGCTTGGAATTCTCTTTAATCCTGATTTTCATTCCTATCACTGAACACAAATCTTTTTAGCAATCATTACTTGTTTGTTGCAATTGTGATCCAAGTGTTTCAATTTTTTTTTAACAGTTGTGGTCAAGTTCAAACTGGTTCATTTTTGGATGGTGCAGCTCCCAATGGCTTATTTGGTCTTGGTATGAGTAATGTATCTGTTCCCAGTACTTTAGCAAGAGAAGGTTACACTTCCAATTCCTTTTCCATGTGTTTTGGATCCGATGGGATTGGGAGAATTTCATTCGGGGATACAGGAAGCTCAGACCAAGGGGAAACACCTTTCGACCTGAGAAAATCACAGTCAGTACTCTTTTTTTAATGCTTCATTTGTGAGTGCGCTATTTCTTTCCTGAATCCCACTATTATTGTACTGATGTTCCATGCGGGATTTATTTTAGTCCAACTTACAACGTCAGTATCACTAACATCAACGTGGGTGGGAATGATGCTGCTCTTGAGTTCTATGCAATTTTCGATTCTGGAACCTCATTCACTTACCTAAATGATCCAGCCTATACACTTATAACTCAGAGTGTAGGTATTTTTAAGTATTTTCATTGATGTTTACTAAAATTTAATACTCTATAATTTTGAGTACTTACTATTTATGATATTGCTGCAGTTCAATAACAAGGCAAAAGAAAATCGATACTCATCGAGTTCTAATTTGCCTTTTGAATATTGTTATGAGATAAGGTCAGTTACATTCTCAAATAAAACTGCATTATGCATCTTATTGATAGTGGATGCAGCTGGTCTAATTCTGACTTTCACTATGATTGCAGCTCAAATCAATCAGAATTTTTGGTTCCAACTGTAAATCTTGTGATGAAAGGTGACCGCCAATTTAATGTCACAGACCCAATAGTAATAGTTGGTTTACAGGTAAAATTTTGCCTCAAATGTTCGCTTAATTTGCTCCTATTCCTTGGATTACAAAGTGAACTCTTGTCCTTTTCAATCAACAGAATAATTCATCCATATATTGTCTTGCTGTTGTCAAGAGTGGAGACGTAAATATCATCGGACGTGAGTATCTGGCTATATCATTCCTTATGTTTAAATTCTGTTGCTAATCATAGTTGCTGTGCTACCTGATTTTTATCTTGTTATTAGTTAGGAGGGCCTTGAATTCTATAAAATGGTAAAGCTACCTTCTACATGTCAAGCCTGTCTCACAATTTTTGGAGAAAACTCAGCTAATCTCAAATACTTTGAAAAGGATATTTCACTGATGTAGAGACTAAAGAAAAGAACTCCTGAGTTTCTTGAATTTTAGTGAAATGTAAATACTTGTTTTACATTTTCTTTACAATACCAAAATGTTCATCATATGCAGAAAATTTCATGACCGGTTATCGTATTGTATTCAATCGGGAACAAAATGTTTTGGGTTGGAAGGCATCAAACTGTAAGTATAGTTATTCCAATATCAGATTGGGATTCATTTTAAACACTTCCTTTCCCTTTTAGACCATTGTAATATAAACATATACTTCCAGGTTATAATGATAGCAACACCAACACCCTACCGATTAACCCATTAAGTCCAGGAGTCCCTCCAGCTACTGCTGTCAATCCACAAGCCACTGCAGGAAGTGGCAATAATACTCAGGTGTCACCACCAAATGGGAGTTATTCACCTATGTTGAAACCTTTATCTTTCTCATTCATGTTGGTTCTTATTCCATTCTTTATGATTGTTTGAGCATTTTATCTGTTATTTCTTCATTCCAATGTCCTTGTATTGTATACACAGAAAGCATTCCTTTCAGGTATAGATACACAGGAAAATTGGAAGCATTGTGGGCTTCCTATTTAATATTTTGTCTTGGTGATCTGATATGAACTCTGTGGTTGTTAATATCTTTAGACTAATTGATATAGTAGTCTTGCATATTTTGTTAATATATCCGTCTGCAACTTAAATTGGATCCCTCTTGATCAATTCACAAGGAGAACAAAACTCTTCTAGTTCAAGAGAGCAAATCACCGTGTCAATCTTCCATTTTCTTAAATCATTTTCTGTTTTTCTTAGATTCCAATTTTTTTTCGGTTTGCCACCTATCATTGTTGAAAGAAAGATTTCGAATCTAAGACACTGCATGAGGTACAAAATCCCATATGCCACTAGAGAAGAAGTCATGAGTCTTAGATTCCACTTAAACACAAGGATTTTGTGTAGTATAATGGCCAATTAGCACCCAAGAATGAGAATCAGCGTTACGGAAGGGGAGAAATTAAGGGAACGACATTTGAGAGGTAGCAAATAAGAGAAGGCACAAGGAGGGAAGAGAGTTCCTTGTACTCTTTATGTTCCCATGGATGCAAGGAAAATTACAAATTTTTTCCATAATGAACATCCAAGGACTGCACCCATAAAAAAATAACCGATAAAACTCTCCCACAACAAAAACTCTTTGATGGGCCACCTAAAAGAAAAGGAGGAAATTTGATGGTTTAAATTTTTATATTTTTTTTTTTTATTTTTAATCCATAAATTTATGTTTTTTGATTTACACTGAAAATTATTTCTTTTATACCGAATTTTTGCAATTCAAAATTGCCTTTTGTTTTATTGCCAAAATCCGACATTCACCCTCCTCTGCAATCCTCTCAGCGATGGTACAAGGAAAGGGAAAACAAAACTTATGAAATATATCTCATGTATAATGTTGGTTAATGGATAAAAAGTGAAATTGATTTTCTTTCTTAATCTCTGAAATAATTTCTATTTTCTCTTTTTCTTATCTGCTTTTTTTTTTAAACTCATTAAACATTAAGTTTGCCAATTCCCAAGGTATTTTGAAAATTTTTTAACATTAAGTTTGCCAATTCCCAAGGTATTTCGGAGAATTTTTAAAAAATTTTCAAAATATACCAAAGACATTCTTAAATATATCTCATATATTCTGATAAAATTTCCAAATATATATATATATTTCAAGATACTTTCAAAGTATATCTAGAAAATTCCTTCCAAAAAATTTATAATGTTTTAAATTTTGATTGAATTATATTGTTCTTCTTCTTTAATAATCAATTCTTCTTGTTTTAATTTTTTTTTTCATTAGAAAAATATGCCCAAAATATACTGAAAGTATGTTCAAAATATATCGTCTAACCATATTTTTTAATGATTTTAAAATTTATATAGTATTGTAATTTTAAAAAATTGTTGAGTAAAATTGAAAAAAACTTTTAACAGATGTAGAAATGTAAATAAGTTACTAATTTTTGGTATTTTTGTAAAATTCCAAATGGAGCTTAGTGTATCACTAATGCCATTGCCTTTGCTACTTCGTTTTTTTTCTTTTGCAATTAGAGAACAGATAATTACTCATTTTTGCATAATTTTGGCCTTCTTTTTCACTGACCGAATCAAGCTTGAGAGTTCAGGATTCTCCATTTCTTTTGTATTTCTAAGTTGTAAATTTTCATCTCTCTTCGACTTGCCATTAGAGGGCAGCTGAACTTGCTTGGACTTCATCTTAATAGATTTCAGCAAAGATGACATCTCATGCTTCTCCTTCTTCGATGACGGGGCATCAGAAATCATTTGCTCATTTTTGTCCGCATCTGGCTCATCAGATGGCAACTGGGATTTCGTGGATTGATTCTTATGTTTTCCTTCCCCTATTACCAGCAGATCACCCTTCCGCTGTCTCTGTGCCATCTGTCTAGCGTATGATGCGCTCCTACAATATCCAAAACACACTCTTATTTATAGTAAGCAAGCTACATGAAGACCAAAAGTCTTCTGATTTGAACAAGTGAAATAACATAATTTATATATTAATAGCTTAATCTGCTTAAGGTAATGTACTGAAGCTAGAAGCTTCCAAGGATTATAAGTACAGTATACCTTTTGAACTGAGGATCTGTAGGATCCAATGCAAAGAGAGGTGAATTGAAGAGAGCTGAAAACCGTGGATCCTCATAATCAACTGCTGGTATTTTGTTCTCATCTGGAACTTCCTTTCCATTTTTACCTTTGGACTTTTTATGTTTCATATTGTATCCTTTTAGACCATTATCAACTCCGTTATCATCAGCAAGTAACAACTCAAGCTCTGCTCTGCTTGCTTCTGCCTCATCTTTACCCTCAAGTTGCTTTTCTTTTTTATCACTCTTAGTTCGACTATCCTTCTTTCCTTGTTTAACTGATGGTTCTTCAACAAAGAAATCATCTGCCTCTTCTATTGCTTCTTCATCATCATCACTGCTCTCATCTTCTGAAGAATGCTTAGATTTCCTTTTGCGAGCCGCCTTCTTCTCCCGCTGTTTTCTGAGATGTTCTTCCCAAACAGTTTCTGATTTCTTATCCCTTTTTTCTAAAATGTGCTTACTTAAACTCTCTAGGCCAGTGTTGAAAGTAATCTCCATATCCTGGCCTTCCTCCTCATTCTCTCCATCTGAACCATCACCAGACACAATTAAAGCGCGATACTTATCCCTTTTCTTAAGTCTTTTGTCTGATCCATCCTCCATACCATTATCATTATCATTCTCATCCTCATCACTTTCACTCTCATCAGAAGCTAAAAACTCTTTCAACTCCAAATCAGCCAGCTAAACAAAAGCAGAATAAGTGTCACTATACATGCAAAATAAAAATTACATTTCCATCAAGTTGAAGTAGAAAAGTTTATATGATCATTCAGGAACATGTGCTATTCTGTACATAAATTTTTCAAATGTTTAGGGGGATTGACTCAAGCACTCATCTGTTTTTTAGCCCCATATAGAAACATTTGTGTCAAGAGAAAAGCCAAGTAACAATGTTCCAGTTTTATCCTAGTCTTCTGCAGTTGCTGATATTTTGGCTTCAATGTACTATGATCTATGTAATGTATTAGTATCATGTGGTTAGTCATGTTTGATATTCTGCATTGAAAAAGAATTATAGAAGATGCAAAGCATAATTTGATAGAACAAAGTACATCTGCTTCAGATTTTTCTTATAAAAGGCACATAATTTTTGCTATAAGTCCATAGCACAGTTAGTTCTTAGGTTTGCCAGAGGAAGCAGAGCAACCACACATTAGTTAATTAATTTTACAGTATACCAGGTCAACCTTTTAGGCTAAAAAACCCAGCGTGTTACACAGTCAAATGGTCCAACATAGTGTTTTAATCCTAATAAGTGTGCCAGCTCATCATTCTGTCCTTCAATTGGACAATAGATGAATGGAGATTGTGTTAGTTGAAAGTAAAAGAAATGAAAGGGTTCATATATATATATATATATATATCAGGGTTTAAATTGAAAGTACCCCTATATGTTATTTTTCTTCTATTTCCCCAAAATTTTAAATCCAACAAGTAACCCTTCTGCACCTGCAGTAAAAATTTCATTTCCACTTTAAGATGATCCCTTACACTTGTAAATCAAATAACCTCATAGAGGAGTAAACGAAAGGGCATCAATGCATGAGTGCAATATAACAGCTTCTTAAAAGGAAGCAGCAGAAAAACAGTGCAGTAGAATCTCAGTTAGATCTGACCAAAATTGAATTAAAGATATGCACACATCTCAGACTAGATTTGGAAAGCATCAAATTTCAGTTTAAGGAATGTTTATGACAGATATGACATACCTGATCAGCATTAAATTTTCGTTTCAAGGTCTTTGCACGTTGTGGTTCATCTTCATCCCAAGAAATAGGAATGGTACTATGCTGCAGTGCTTTGGTATGGAAATCCAATCCCTCATAGCTTGCAGGTGCCTGAGCACAAAATAATAGAAATTGTAGTTACTGCAATTTTCAAACTAAAGCACCGAAGATATTCAGATACTAAAAAAAAAAAAAAAGAGGCAATCTTCCTGCTGCAAGTTTATTACCCAATAGAATTAGTTCTAGAAACACGCCAATTCCCTGGCTTGAGGCATATTGCCCAAATACAACTATAGTATAAACAAAAACTAATTAACACATAAGGCTCTGTATGACAACCAAATCACAAACCTCTGTGGCAACATCACGAGGTGGATGTTTAAATTCCATAGAATCTGGAATAAATCTAAGATCAAGCACATTGGACGATCTTTCAAACTCAACTCCATCACAAGCTCTGTACAGATGTTCCGCTGTTGCAACAGACTTACATTCCACAACAGCATAGTAATACCTGAGGCAGAAGAGAGTGAGATCAGTTTAAACAAAACTCTAAAAGAGAGGTGGAAAACAATGAAGGTCATGATATTGTGAGCATTCTCCATCAGATAGCAAACGAAAGCATGACATAAAAAATTTTGCTAACTACATGACTTCCTGTCTAAAATAAAAAGTGCCAGTGTAGCTAGATTTGGAGAGGTAAATTTTCTATCATAGAATATTCAGAAGCACAAAATACCGAGAAAGACAGAGTTCAAAACTAGCCATTTAAGTTCTACACAATGACAGTATCATTAAACACCATACTACCACAGGAACCACATTCCCATGAATCCAGCGATTACCAGAGATATGAAACTGTATAGAAACTATGGACTTGCAATACACAAGAAGACAAACACGTAAAGAGTTGCTCCCCTATCAAAATTCTGTAATGACCTCAAGAGGCAGACATGTGGCACTTTCTTTTAATTTTACAGTCCAGGATAAATCTGACAAATAAATGTGAACTGCTTCAGTGGGTCTCCTTAAACTTCTAAATCTGTATATAAAACCACACATGGGAGTAGAGCCCAAGCCAGTGGAATAAACAGAATTTTTGCCTTTCCCTCTCCTTTTACTAGAGTTTGAGATAAGGAAAATTCTAGGTGCATCAAGCATTAGCATAGTATATTTATATCTACATCTACATTTGTGAGATTGTATATAAGCTTTAAAAAAAAGCATTATTAACATTCAAGTTAAACCCGCTAGAAAGTTAAGCAAGATAATGCAATATTAAATTCATTCAAAAGAAATAATTGAACAATTTTAGCAGAAAGAAGAGCAGAAACAGCACACAATCAATCACCTCAGCCTAATTTTCTCATAAGCACGCAACTTTGCATAATCGATCTCATCATCATCATCATCATCGCTGTTGTAATCATCATTGTTCTTTTTCTCATCATCAAATAAACCAACAGGTCCATGAACTTCTTCCTCTTTCATACGTTGTAGACCAAATTCTGACGGATAGACAGCCACAGACAAAATCTCTCCGCCTTTTGGAAGAAATGAGCACAGTACTACAAACAAGTCAACTGCCTACATAACTCAAAAAAAGTAGTCAAGGACACAGTGAAGAAATGCATAGAAAAGAAGAAATAAAGCCACAAAAAGATATATAGAGAACTGAAGCATCAAGCTGAGCTCATGGTCCTAACAAAATCCCTTATTAAATGTCAAACTTCAGCTGTGTACCAGTTTGTTGGTACTGTCAAATACAATTGCAGAACTGTACAAGAAAGAGCTGTTGGAATCTTTACTATTTTAAGGAAACAAGAATCCACATATTCTCATACATGCCTAGTAAACAAGGACCATAGTAAAGCACATGGATGCACCCACAAAGTACAAAGATAAAACTTTCTTTCAAGGACATAATAGAAATTTAAAGAGTTGCAAGTTACCAACAGATGAAATAATTAAGCACAACCATACACCACAAAAATGAAATATAAGCAGCACAATAATGTTTAATGTATAAAGATTTTAAACCATTATATGACTTCCAGTAGGGATGGCCATATTTATCAAATCGAGATTCGAATCGGGAATCGAATCGTAAGATTCAGTTCATCTTGATAATATTAATTAAAAATAATATTTGTTCATTTTTAAGAATATACTTTATATTATTATTCTATAGTTTTTGAAATGTAGTAATGACTAAACATAAAAATGCTAAATAACTAATAATAATTCTAAATCATAAAATCAAATATAGTCTAAAATTTGTAATTTGTAAGAAAATGCTATATAATTTGAAAAAATTAAAATAATTAATATAAATCATTTTATATTTTGAATTTCTGATCATGAAGAAGAAGAAACTAGTCATCTTTGCTCGGATTTGACTTGTTTTTATGTGAATTGATACGAATCGGATGATTCGAATCGTGAATCGTTACGATTTAGTATAAATTTAGATTCGTGTTAAGATTCGACTCATTTTCCATGTGAATTGATACGAATCGGATGAATCGAATTGAGAATCGTAAGATTCTAACAACAGGGGATGGCATTATTACCCTACTATTTGACTGGAATCCCCACCAGGCCAAACATATGGGGCAAAAACAGACTTGGGATACCCTGCCATAAGCCATGACTTTCCAGGCTGATAAAAAAAAAATTAAGTACATGAAGTGCTATGTAAAAATATAAGTTTTTAAACCATTTTTCACTAACGATAAAATTTTAAACAGGACCACCCCAACAATAACTATTTCTAACTTTGAACGGTCAAAAAAGATGTTTTTCATAATACCACAATCTCCAAAATTAAGTTCCTATAATTTTAAGCCTTCAGCTTTCTCAACAGGAAACTGATTAAACATCCACTCAATCAAATTACACAGATTGTAAAACCAGAAAACTGGAACAGAAAATCCATGAAATGGCTTGCTTCTTTGCTTAGTGCACATGCTAGATTCTAAATACAGATAACATACCCTAACATGCCTCCAGTCCATGTTAACAACAGCTAGCCTGCGAGTTCCATCTTCAATGGTTGGTATGTTTTCAACCTGTTATGCAGGTAAAACATAAATCAAACAGAAGAACACATTGACAAATGATCGAGAAAGAAAGTATCTTCTTAATTTCATCACATGAATAGGATTATCTGAGCATATAAAACCGCAAACATTAAACTTGAACACGAATTTCATAATAATTTTTCCCTTTTTTCTCAGCAACCAACCAATAATTGACCACATATAATACCTTTACTTCATGTACATCATCCTCATAAACCACCTCCTCATCCTCTTCATCAGTAGTCGACTCAGTGTCATCATCCGATTCAGAAGCCTCCAACTCCCTACTCAACTCTCTTCTGGACGATTCACTATCCAACTGCTCTAATTCCTCCTTGGCACTTTGTTCTTCCACTTCCTCTTCACTCTCATCCTCATCTTCATCGCTCACAACCTTCTTTTCCTTCTCCACCTCTTCTCCTGCATCATCATCATCATCTACTCCAATACGATAGTAATGGCGCAGAGAATTTCCAGGCTTATGTTTCTTAAGCTTGCCTCGCTTGTCCGACGGCGCAGAAATAGATGAAAAGTTTTTGTCAGTGAACATGCGACTGAATCGAGAGTCAATTGCAACCTTCGATTTATGCTTTTGAACATTCTGAAACCGAGGGTCAGAGTGTACGGAAGCGAATCGAGGGTCTGTGATTATTTTCCTACCGCCAGCTCCGCCGCCTTCGCTGTGGCTCATATGATCGGCGTCGGCACCTGAAACTTTTATTGGTTTGTTTTTCTTCTTCTTCTTCCGGTTAAAGTCCGCATTTTTGGAACCCATTGCAAGTAAACAAAGTTGCCTTGAAATTCAGAGCTGTATCGTACTTGTGATTAGGGTTTAAGGATCGGAATTTAAATCTAGTAAAAATGATGTGTAGTGTTTGGATTCCGAAGTGGGCCGACTTGTTACGGATTTATTTAAACCAGCGGTTAACGCCTGTACACCGTTTTGTCTCGACGGCGTTAACACTTTAACAGGTCGGGTATTCGGGCTAGCATGTTGACCCCGATATGTGCAATAAGGTTGTGAGCCAATAATACTGGGCTTAGATTATTCTTGAGCTTCAACAAGACCCAACCCAAAACGATTTTATTAAGGGAATTTTACAAAAAATATATAAAAAAAAATACCTATATGCATTTTTAACAACGTTTAAAATTTTTTTCAATTTTACCAAAATTAACTTTCTAAAATTCCAATAGTATCAAAATCTTAAAATCACTTCAAAATATACACAAACAGTACATTTTTTGCATACATTTGGAATATATTGGTTCAATTTTTACCAAAAAAACAAAAACAATTAAATCATTAAAGAAGAAAAAAAAGAATAATAGAATTCAATTAAAATTCAAAATATCACAAAATCTCAAAGAAACAATTTGATATATTTTTTGGAATAACTTGATGACATCTTGGGCAATTCCCTGAAAGAAATTCTTTTTAAATATCTTGGACATACCTTGGGATATTTCGATGTACTTTGCGAATTCTATAAGAATACATTTGTAACACCTTATACATGTGGTTATCACTTATACTTATATCATATTATCATATATTTCATATAATAAAATATATGTCTATTTATAATTAGGGATAAATTTTGTTTTTGAATCATATATCATATATGTTAATAATTTAGATACTATGTTGAATTATTTCAGTTAAAAAGGTCAAGGCCAAATACACATTTACACATCATTGCATATTTACTAATTTATACATATACAGCTACACAACCCAAAATACAAATGTCATGTTCCTATACATATGTGCAATGCAAAGAGAGAGATTGGTGAGACTTGGCCGGTGACCTGTATTCCATATCTTCTATACAGATTACACCTCCAAAATGAGCTAATTACTCGACTCTGCCTGAAAATAATGCAATTTGATGAGATGCAACTCAATGAGAATAATTATTAAAAACTTTCTAAAGTACCAAGCCAATCACAGTTAAAAGTAATAACCGTCATTCCTACACATTTTACATGTCATTCTATTTATTAATATAATATCAATATAAATCATATTAAATCATGTAAACATTTCATTTGCTTATGCTTATGTCATTTTCTTTTTGTTGTGACCAGACTAAACAAATACTGTCTCGAGTTTCTATGTGAACATTTGCATTTGCTAACTAGGTTGATCATTTGTAATATTTGCACATTTGTTAGGCCATAGGCCTTTTATTTTGCTTTTAAACATTTGTTTGGGCCATAGGCCTCTTCTTTTGCTTTACAATGCCTTTTAACTAGTCACAACGCCTTTTTAAGTCCATATGCATATGCATTTGCAATAATTATTATACATTTCAGTCAACTTTTGCCTTATATAAAGAAAATGTATACATGTAATTCAAACATGCACTTTACATCCAATACAGTCTCATTGGTCATATCATAGCAATCATGTAATTCAAATAAAGCAAATTAAGTCACATTACATGTAGCACGTAATAATCACATTACATGTAGCACATACCAAAGAATTCATTTGATAATTAAACTCACATTTTCTTTTGCTACTAAACCTCTAACTTACTGTCTTTCACTTCCTTGAGGCTCTCCAATATGCTGTAGACCTAATTGAATGTATACTTGGTCAATTGGTAGCTAAATAAACTTAGTAAAACTTAAACAAATTGAAATATACATTTTAATAATCACTAACTAATGTTTGGTCTAATGGCAGTGTGACCTTCATGTGCTCATTAGCTTATAACTTTTTCTATACTAGTCCAATTTGTATGTTTTTATTTCTAATTAAAGCTAACATGTAGGGCTACGACATATCTGATTTTCATAACAATTGGACCATTGTGGAATATTTTATACAATTTATAAATATGTTTTGTTATCTGCCCTGTTTTTAACTTTAGGCAGTTTTGGGATACCAAATTTACTTCTTCATATCTTACAATGTGTAAGTCATATTTTAATGAAACTTAGTATACACATAGATATGTCCAAATGGAACATTTTTTATGTTTATAACTTTCATCCATTCTGCCTCTAAGGTCCTCATATGGTAGGGTAATTTTGACTGGTCAGAAACAAGGCTGACATCCGTATCAATCTGACTTGTGAAAGCTATAACTCACAATATACATAACATATTGAGGTGAAATTTATGCCAAACTTTAGCTAAGATATTTACCTATAACTTTTATTTTTTAACCATTTACAGATTATGTCTATAAGGAACTCAAAATTGGCAAACAACAGAATGGATTTGCCCAGGACACTAAGCAGGCAGCTCAAATATGGAATAGGCATGACTCTCTTGCCTATAACTCAACATTTGCCCATAATCTGATCCTGAAATTTGGTATATAACTAGATAACACATATATCTACAACTTTCATGTTTTGAGGTTCATCAATTACCGACTCTATCATATAAAAACACAATTAAAACAGTAGATGATTCAGCTAGGTTCCTCAATGGAACCAGTTCCAGTCCGATACCAATATCTTTCCACAGACACCAAATCTTGCAAAACCATTTATATAGCCATGAATCTAAGACATAACCCTACAAGTTTCATGTGCTTCTTCAGAATCAGTATCTAACATGAAGAAAATGAGACCCAAAGTTAGTAGTACAAAAGCAGAATCCGAGAACTTTGGTACATTATATTTAGGAACTTTCTTACCATGAATCACGACCATCAACACCCAAATCATGATTAACAACAAAGAAGGAATAATTACTCACCTAAGGACTAATTTTTGGCCGGAGCTTTTGAAGGAGAACTGAAGAAAATGGAGAGAAGAAGAAGAACAGAAGACAATCGGGTGAAGGAGCTACCTAATTTGAGTTAACTTAGCTAACTTTGTCCCAATCAAATTTTCATTTGTTTTTTTTTTTACTTTTCTGATTTATTTAAATAAATAAATAATAATTATTCTTATTATTTTTTCTACATATTTTCATATACCTAGTGCCAAAAATACTATCTAGTCAAATTGTCTACTTTAATTAATTTCACTATGCCAAATTTCATTTGTTTCAAATTTAATCCTTTTATTTAATTTCATTTTCATTATCTTGTATCCTTATTTAAATTATAACTAGACACGTACGATTTCTTTCTATTGTGATAAACTGATCCGTGTTAAGTCTATCTCGTGAATATGTTTATGCCAAAATTCCTATGTATGCATGTATTTCGTGTAAAAGACATTTATAAAAAGAATGTGTTCAAATGAAATGCATGTCATAATGCATGTGGGAAAGTCGAGGGTGTTACAACATTAAATATATTTTTGAAATACTTTTAATATACCTTAAAATTTTTTTGAGAATTCTAAATTTTTTAGGAATAATTTAAGTATATCTTGGAAATATTTTATTATATACTTTTAGAAATTATATGAGAAAAACTTTTTGAGAATTATGCGAGAATATTTCAAGTACAGCTTATATCTTATATCTTGAAGATTTCTTCTGATTTTCAAAAAAAAAAAAATTTCTCTCTTTCCTTTCATCCTAGCTCATCACTCGCTTTTTCCTTCAATTCAAGCCATCGAAACCACATACCGATCTGATGGCAACGGAAGTATTATTTAGAATGAGGGAACCTCTAGGTCTCGGTTAAAATTATATATTTCAAAAATTTTTAATTTTACCGAAACATGCAATCAAATATTCCATGAAATGAAAACACACTTTTTATGTTAATCTTGAACATTTGTCCATAACTTTTAGCAAAATATATTTTGTAACCTTTATAGATAAAATTCATTTTTCCAAGATTATCCCATAATTTAAAAAACAAAATGGAAAATAAAAGGATTAAGACAAACCTTTTATTACTGAGATCACTAAAGTACGAACTAAATAAAAAGACCAAAAGCTTTAGTTGCGTTAATGAAACTCATTTGCTAGTCCCAGATGTATGATCACAAATATTTTCTCCTTCTGGCAAATTTATCAGCTATTAACACTTTAAGAGTTTTTTATCAGTATTTTCTTTCAATACTCATACTATATGAGAGAAAGAAAAAATTTTAGAACAAAACAATTTTTGCTCTCAGAGAAAACGAATAAAAACCAGAAGAAGAAGATTAAGGAAGATTAAGGAGCAGAAGAAAGAAAGAAGGGCCAAAATTCAACCTCATTCAATGAGGTTTGTTGGCAGACAAAAAAATCTCACTTTTTTTTTAATTTTGATTTATGATACAATGATGGTACAACAATTGCATAGCTTAATTTCTAACTACCACCATTAATCATAGAATCAATTTTCCCTTCTATTATATGTGGTAATTACTTTAATGTACCACTATAGTTAATTTAATTAACAATTTAATTAAATTATTATAATTTTAATTAACACTTTAATTAAAATTATAAATAGGAGAATTAGTTAAAATTAATCAACATTAATTTTAACTCAAAAATATAAGTGATCATTTCTAATTTAATTCTCAATTAAATTACTCCCCACTTCTTTATATGGATTATACTAATAAAATATTTTGGGTGTGACTTATAAAATCAATAATTTTATCGGAACAGAAATATAATATTAACTCCTTAATATTATATCGGACACAATTTCCGAATTCCTTGTATACCCGGATATATTTAAATATCCTTCCGGAATTTTCCTTTTAATTACCGATAAAATCACAAATATTATTTTGACCTCTAAATTATAATATTAAGTCCTCTCGTTATGATCTCGATATAGATTAGAGTCACAACATCTCAAACCCTATTAATTAATATAATAATAAGTGATAATTTATGTTCTGATTAAAATAAGACTTATCATTATTAATCTAATTAATAATTCAATCTTACATTAAATAAGTCATATTTCTTCTGACCAGAAATTTATTTTATCAGAACCAAAATATCAACTCTGGTGCTATAAGGTAACAAGTCCTACTATTGGTAATCTCATGTCTCACTATATGACTAACTGTGGTGACTACGAGGCGGATTACCAAGTGCGGATAGCACAGTACAAGGCAAGAGCACCTCTACAACTACCCATGAAAAGACAGTCCTGACACCTCAAGTCAAAGGACTTCAAGTCACAAAAGACTCATATTATGACCAAGATAATAACTGTTGACATCTAGCACTATCTGTGCATTTATTATCAGGCGTCACTGTTTTGGTACCCTTAACTCATTAAGAACCCACTGATTTATTTAGATATCATTATATCATGGAGAATGAGTTTCCTCCTCAAAATAAACCATGTGATAACCTAGAGGTTAAATGAATGCCCAATTCATTGTCCTATACCGGTTATGAATATTTTTAAAATTATCTTTTATCAGATATATTTAACTCATTATTATCAACACCTTGATAATAAATTCTCTGTAGATAATTAAAGGGCTGTATATTTCATAGTATTATTAACTACTGCATTCATAATATAATCAACAACTTGAATATTTATTTATTAAAAATGTGAAATATACATGTGTTTATTGTGGTATAATAATTAATATATAAAAAGCAGTGAATGCATTAGGGCATACACACTACTGATAACAAGTTTCATTTCTCTTCCAAAAAACTACATGAAACCATTCTTTCACAGATTCACTTTCTTCCTTCATTCTCAACCCGACACGACCAATTCTTTTTTCATTTCCTTACAAAATTTACATGGCCGAACAATCATTTATGGATTTGGTGATCGTGTTAATTAAGAAGGGAACCATGGGCTTTGAAGAAAAATGCACTCTCCATTCCATTTTATGTTAAGGAAGT